>JAREIS010000702.1:0-125650 GCA_030060385.1 Muscicapa striata striata | reverse complement strand
TTTGGGCTTTGGCTCATCGGTTGGTTTGGGGAATTTGGGTGAATTTTGGGTTTTTGGGTCACTCTGGGGTGAATTTTGGGGGGAATTTTGGGTGAATTTTGGGTTTTTGGGGTCACTCTGGGGTGAATTTTGGGTGAATTTTGGGTTTTGGGGTCACTGACCCCCCCCCCTTTTCTCTCCCCACAGCCTGGAGCTCCAGAGCCCTCCCCAGCCTGAGAAGAGCCCCCTGAAAACCCCCAGGACCCCATCAGACCCCAAAATTCAAAACCCCCAGACCAAATCCCGGACCCCCAATTCCCATTTTTGGGGTCAAGACCCCCCAAATTCCCGTTTTTGGGCTTCAGGACCCCCAAAATTCCCAATTTTTGGGTTTGAGATTCTCTAAATTCCCTTTTTTTTTTGGGGTCACCACCCCCCAAATTCCCATTTTTAGGGTTGAAGATTCTCTAAATTCTCATTTTTTGGGGTTCAGGACCCCCAAAATTCCAAATTTTTGGGTCAAGACTCTCTAAATTCCCTTTTTTTGGGTTCAGCACTCCCAAAATTCCCATTTTTTACATTCAGGATCCCCCAAATTCCCAATTTTTGGGGTCACCACCCCCCAAATTCCCATTTTTTGGGGTTCAAGACTCTCTAAGTTCCCATTTTTGGGTTCAGGACCCCCAAAATTCCCAATTCTTGGGTTCAAGACCCCCCAAATTCCCATTTTTTTGGGGTCACCACCCCCCAAATTCCCATTTTTTGGGGTTCAGGACCCCAAAAATTCCCAATTTTTTGGGTTTGAGATTCTCTAAATTCCCATTTTTTGAGGTTCAAGATTCTCTAAATTCTCATTTTTTGGGGTCCCCACCCCCCAAATCCCCATTTTTTGGGGACCCCACCCCCAAATCCCGATTTTTTGGGGTCCCCACCCCCAAATCCCCATTTTTTGGGTTCAAGCCCCCCCAAATTCCCAATTTTGGGGGTTCACGATTCTCTAAGTTCCCATTTTTTGGGTTCAGGACCCCCCAAATCCCCATTTTTTCCGCCCTCCCCTCCCCAGGCCCCGCCCCTCCCCCCATCCCCCCCAAACCCCGGGGTCGGCCCTGCCCCTCCCCCCATCATGGCCGACCCCATCATGGACCTTTTTGACGACCCCAACCTTTTCGGGCTGGACCCCCTCCCCGAGGACCTGGTGGCCCCTCCCCCCTCGGCCCCTCCCCCTCGGCCCCGCCCCTCCCCCCCCCCACAGCGACCCCCTGGCCGAAGCTTTGGGGCTCTCAGGGGCGCTGGACCCTCCCCACCCCCCGAGCCCCCAGAACCCCCCCCAGAACCCCGACCCGGAAGTGCTGAGTCAGGGAAACCCCTTCATGGGGGTCTCCGCCCCTCCCCCACCCCCCCCTCCCCCTCCCCCCGCAGCCGGCCCCGCCCCCCCTCCCAAAATCGTCATCCTCAAAGCCCCGCCCCCCTCGCCGGCCACGCCCAACGGCGGCAAACTCGCGCTGGTGGGCGGGGGAGGGGCGGCCGGAGGGGGCGGGGCCCCCGCGGCAGGAGGAGGAGGGGGCGGGGCCAAGGGGGGCGTGGCCGCGGGGGGGCGGCAGGTGAAGCAGCTGCTGCTGCAGCCCCTGAGGGCGGGGGGGGGCCCGGGGGGGGCCCCCCTGAAACCCGGGCTGAGCCTGGCACCTGCTCAGGTGAGACATGGGGGAGGGGACAGGGGGGAGAGTGGGGGGGACAGGGGGACATTGGGGGGGGAGGGGACAGGGGGGACACTGGGGGGAGGGGACAGGTGAGACATTGGGGGGGGAGGGGACAGGTGGGACATTGGGGGGGAGGGGACAGGTGAGACATTGGGGGGGAGAATGGGGGAGGGGACAGGTGAGAGTGGGGGGAGGGGACAGGTGAGACATTGGGGGAGGGGACAGGTGGGACATTGGGGGAGGGGACAGGTGGGACATTGGGGGAGGGGACAGGTGAGACATTGGGGGAGGGGACAGGTGGGACATTGGGGGAGGGGACAGGTGTGACATTGGGGGAGAATGGGGAGGGGACAGGTGAGAGTGGGGGACCACTCCCCTGTCCATCCTCACTGACCACTGCCCTGTCCATCCCTCCCCACTGACCACTGCCCTGTCCATCCCCACTGACCACTCCCCTGTCCATCCCCACTGACCACTGCCCTGTCCATCCCCACTGACCACTCCCCCCACTGACCACTGCCCTGTCCCTGTGTCCCCCAGGGCGAGTCCAAGCGCATCACCCTGGTCCTGCAGCAGCCGGCCGGCGCCGGCTCCGGCCACTCAGGCCACTCCGGCCAGCGTCACGTGGTGCTGGGCACTCTGCCGGGCAAGCTGCTGCTGCAGGGGGCTCCGGCCACTCCGGCCAGCGCGGCCAAGGCCCCGCCCGGCGCTCCGGCCAAGGTAGTGACCATCCAGCTGCAGGTGCAGCCCGTCCAGCCCGGGCAGCCAGGCCAGCCCCAGAAGATCCAGCTGGTGCAGCAGCACGCCCCTCCCCCCCCCGCGGGCGGGGCGGGGCCCGTGGGCGTGGCCCAGGTGCCGCAGGTGATGGGCGGGGCCGGGCAGAGGCTGACGGTGCCGCTCAAGGTGGTGCTGCAGCCACAGGTGAGCGGGGGAGGGGAGGGGAGGGGAGGGGCACTCGGGGGGAGGGGGCACTCGGGGGGGTGGTCACTCACAGGGGTGGTCACTCAGAGGGGTGGTCACTTGGGGGTGGTCACTCACAGGGGTGGTCACTCAGAGGGGTGCTCACTCAGGAATGGTCACTTAGGGCAGTGGTCACTCACAGGGGTGGTCACACAGGGGTGGTCACTCAGGGTGGTGGTCATCCGGCTTTGGTATTGGTGGTCACTCAGTTCTGGCCTTGGTGGCCATTCCTCCATATTGGTCACTCAACCCTGACCTTAATGGTCGCTTTTCCTTATTGGTCACTCAGTCATGAGTTTGATGGCCGTTCCTCCATATTGGTCACTCGACCCTGGCCTTGGTGGCCATTCCTCCATATTGGTCACTCAGCCCTGACCCTAGTGGTCAGTTTCCCGTATTGGTCACTCAGTCATGACCTTGGTGGTCACTTTCCCATACTGGTCACTCAGCCATGAGTTTGATGGCCATTCCTCCATATTGGTCACTCGACCCTGGCCTTGGTGGCCATTCCTCCATATTGGTCACTCAGCCCTGACCTTAGTGGTCACTTTTCCATATTGGTCACTCAACTCTGACCTTGGTGGTCACTTTCCCATATTGGTCACTCAGTCATGACCTTGGTGGCCATTCCTCCATACTGGTCACTCAGCCATGAGTTTGATGGCCGTTCCTCCATATTGGTCACTCGACCCTGACCTTAGTGGTCACTTTTCCTTATTGGTCACTCAGCCATGAGTTTGATGGCCGTTCCTCCATATTGGTCACTCATCCCTGACCTTGGTGGCCATTCCTCCATATTGGTCACTCATCCCTGACCTTAGTGGTCACTTTCCTTTATTGGTCACCCATCCCTAACCTTGATGACCACCCACCTCTCCCCTTACTGACCACTGCCCCTCTCCCCCAGGCCGCCTCCTCCGCGGGCGCCTCCTCCGCCGGCCTCTCCGTGGTTAAAGTCCTGAGCACCTCAGAAGTGACCACAGCGGTGGCCGCCTCTCCGGCCGCGCTGGCCGGCCGCTGCCCCTCGGACGAGAGCCGCCGGCTGGAGCACCAGAAGAAGCAGGAAAAGGCCAACAGGATCGTGGCCGAGGCCATCGCGCGCGCCCGCGCCCGCGGCGAGCAGAACATCCCGCGCGTGCTCAACGAGGACGAGCTGCCCAGCGTCCGGCCCGACGACGACGGCGACAGGAGGCGGCGCAGGAAGGGTCAAGGGAGTGACCGAGGGAACAAGGAGGAGAGGCAGAGGAGGGGGAAGGGACAAGGAGGGAAGAGCAAGGCACGGGGAAAGGCCAGGTGAGCATGGACAGGTAAAGGTGTGGGACAGGTGAGGGTGGGTGCCCAGCGTCCGGCCCGACGAGGACGGGGACAGGAGGCGGCGGAGGAAGGGTCAAGGGAGTGACCGGGGCAGCAAGGAGGAGAGGCAGAGGAGGGGGAAGGGACAAGGAGGGAAGAGCAAGGCCAGAGGAAAGGCCAGGTGAGCATGGACAGGTAAAGGTGGGACAGGTGAGGGTGGGTGCCCAGCGTCCGGCCCGACGACGACGGCGACAGGAGGCGGCGCAGGAGGAAGGGTCAAGGGAGTGACCGGGGCAGCAAGGAGGAGAGGCAGAGGAGGGGGAAGGGACAAGGGAAGAGCAAGGCCAGAGGAAAGGCCAGGTGAGCATGGACAGGTAAAGGTGGGATGCAGGTGAGGGTGTGGCACAGGTAAAGGTGTGGCACAGGTGAGAGTGTGGCACAGGTGAGGGCGTGGCAAGGAGGAGAGGCAGAGGAGGGGGAAGGGACAAGGAGGGAAGAGCAAGGCCAGAGGAAAGGCCAGGTGAGCATGGGCAGGTAAAGGTGGGATGCAGGTGAGGGTGTGGCACAGGTAAAGGTGTGGCACAGGTGAGAGTGTGGCACAGGTGAGGGCATGGCAAGGAGGAGAGGCAGAGGGAAAGGAGGGAAGAGCAAGGCCAGAGGAAAGGCCAGGTGAGCATGGACAGGTAAAGGTGTGGGACAGGTGAGGGTGTGGCACAGGTAAAGGTGTGGCACAGGTGAGAGTGTGGCACAGGTGAGGGCGTGGCAAGGAGGAGAGGCAGAGGAGGGGGAAGGGACAAGGGGGGAAGAGCAAGGCCAGAGGAAAGGCCAGGTGAGCATGGACAGGTAAAGGTGTGGGACAGGTGAGGGTGTGGCACAGGTAAAGGTGTGGCACAGGTGAGAGTGTGGCACAGGTGAGGGCGTGGCAAGGAGGAGAGGCAGAGGAGGGGGAAGGGACAAGGAGGGAAGAGCAAGGCACGGGGAAAGGCCAGGTGAGTGTGTGGACAGGTGAGCACAGGTGAGGCTGTGGCACAGGTGAGGCTGTGGTCACTTTTGGGCAATTCCTGGTTATTTTGGGGTTGTTTTTCAGTAGTTTGGGGTCAGTGATGTCGGTGTGGTCACTGTGGTCACTCTGCTCACTGGTCACTGTGGTCACTGCTGTCACTGTGGTCAGTGTGGTCATTGTGATCAGTGTGGTCAGTGGGTCACTCTGGTCACTGGTCAGTGTGGTCAGTGGGTCACTGTGGTCACTCTGGTCACTTTTGGGTAATTCCTGGTTGTTTTGGGGTTGTTTTTGAGTAGTTTAGGGTCAGTTTGGGGTCAATGATGTCACTGTGGTCACTGTGGTCCGTGTGGTCTCACTGGTCACTGGGGTCACTGTGGTCATTCTGGTCACTTTTGGGTAATTCCTGGTTGTTTTGGGGTTGTTTTTCAGTAGTTTGGGGTCAGTGATGTCAGTGTGGTCACTGTGGTCACTCTGCTCACTGGTCACTCTGCTCACTGGTCCCTGTGGTCACTCTGCCCACTAGTCACTGGTCAGTGGTCACTCTGGTCACTCTGTCCCGCAGCACCATCACGCCGGTGGTGGGGTGACTGTGGTCACACTGCTCACTAGTCAGTGGTCACTGTGGTCACTCTGGTCAGTGACCTGGGACAGGTGAGGTCCTCTGTCCGCGCACCTCCGCGCGCGGTGGGGGCGTGCAGGTGAGCACACCTGGGCCAGGTGAGGGGTTACCTGGGACAGGTGAGCACACCTGGGGATACCTGGGACAGGTGAGGGGTTACCTGGGGCAGGTGAGGGGGTATGGGACCTGGGGTTACCTGGGACAGGTGAGCACACCTGGGGTTACCTGGGACAGGTGAGACAGGTGAGGGGTATGGGACAGGTGAGCACACCTGGGGTTATCTGGGACAGGTGAGCACACCTGGGGTTACTTGGGACAGGTGAGGCGTGTATGGGACAGGTGAGGGGGTATGGGACAGGTGAGCACACCTGGGGTTACCTGGGACAGGTGAGGGGGTATGGGGCAGGTGAGGGGTGTATGGGACAGGTGAGCACACCTGGGGTTACCTGGGACAGGTGAGGGGGTGGGGGGGCAGGTGAGGGTGTATGGACAGTGAGCACACCTGGGGTTACCTGGGACAGGTGAGGGGGTATGGGGCAGGTGAGGGGTGTATGGGACAGGTGAGCACACCTGGGGTTACCTGGGACAGGTGAGGGGGTATGGGACAGGTGAGCACACCTGGGGTTACCTGGGACAGGTGAGGGGTTACCTGGGACAGGTGAGCACACCTGGGGTTACCTGGGACAGGTGGGGGGTATGGGACAGGTGAGCACACCTGGGGTTACCTGGGACAGGTGAGGGGTTACCTGGGACAGGTGAGGGGGGTATGGGACAGGTGAGCTCTGCCAGGTGTGGGTGTGGCCAGGTCTGTTCACAGGTGTACCCAGGTGTGCCAAGGTGTGGGTGGGTCAGTGCCCAGGTGTGCCCAGGTGTGCCCAGGTGTGCTCAGGTGTACCCAGGTGTGCCCAGGTGTGTCAGGTGTGTCTCCCGCAGAAGGGGCGCCCAACCGCAGGTGAAGTAAGAAGTACACCGAGGACCTGGACATCAAGCTGACGGACGACGAGGAGGACGAGGAGCTTCCTCATCCTCATCTTCCTCATCCTCATCCTCGTCTTCCTTTTCCTCATCCTCGTCTTCCTCATTCTGTTCCTCTTCCTCATCCTCTTCCTCATCTTTCCTCATCTTCTTCCTCATCTTCTTCCCCATCCTCTTCCTCATTTTCCTTTCCTCATTTTCCTCTTCCTCATTTTCCTCATCCCCACCTTCCTCTTCCTCCACATCCTCATCCCCTCTCCCTCTCCCACCCCTCCTCATCTCATCTCCACTCATCTCCTCCCTTTCATCTCCTCATCTCTCCTCTCTCTATCTCCTCTTCTTCTCTCTCTTCTCTATCCTCTCTCATCTCATCTTCTCATCCTTTCATCTCTATCTTTCCATTCTCTCTCTTCTCTCTCTCTCTTCCTCCCTCTTTCTCTTCTTTCTCACCTCATCTCTCCCATCCTCTCTCTATCTTCCTTCTTCATCTCCTCTCTTCTTTCATCTCCTCTTCTCTCCTCATCTTCCTTCTTTATCTCTCTTCCCTCCTCACCCTCCTCCTCCTCACCTGCTGTTTGGTTCCCCCAGGAGAACCCGAGCGAGGAGGACGCGGCCATCGTGGACAAGGTGCTGTCCATGCGCGTGGTCAAGAAGGAGGTGAGCGCACCTGGGGGCACCTGGGGTCACCTGGGGTCACCTGGGGTCACCTGGGGTCACCTGGGGTCACCTGGGGGCACCTGGGGTCACCTGGGGGCACCTGGGGTCACCTGGGGGCACCTGGGGGCACCTGGGGGCACCTGGGGGCACCTGGGGTCACCTGGGGTCACCTGGGGTCACCTGGGGGCACCTGGGGTCACCTGGGGGCACCTGGGGGCACCTGGGGTCACCTGGGGTCACCTGGGGTCACCTGGGGTCACCTGGGGTCACCTGGGGGTCACCTGGGGGCATCTGGGGGTCACCTGGGGTCACCTGGGGGCACCTGGGGGCAGCTGGGGGCAGCTGGGGTCACCTGGGGGCACCTGGGGGTCACCTGGGGGCACCTGGGGGCACCTGGGGGCACCTGGGGTCACCTGGGGGCACCTGGGGGCACCTGGGGGTCACCTGGGGTCACCTGGGGGTCACCTGGGGGCACCTGGGGGCACCTGGGGGTCAGCTGGGGGCACCTGGGGGTCACCTGGGGTCACCTGGGGTCACCTGGGGGCACCTGGGGTCACCTGGGGGCACCTGGGGTCACCTGGGGTCATCTGGGTGTGGTCATCTGTGTGTGGTCACATGGGAGTGGTCATCTTTGAGTGTGGTCACATGGGTGTGGTCATTTTTGGGTGTGGCCATTTGGGTGCGGTCATCTGGGAGTGTGGTTACCTGAGAGTGGTCACTGCTGGTCACCCGGTGGTCACCTGGCGGTCACTGCTGGTCACCCGGTGGTCACCTGGTGGTCACCCAGTGGTCACTGGTGGTCACTGGTGGTCACCTGTCCGTGCTCCCCCCCCAGCTGCCGTCCGGCCAGGTGGTCGAGTCCGAGGAATTCTTCGTCAAGTACAAGAACTAGTGAGTGGTCACTCATTGGTCACTCTGGGTCACTCGGGGTCACTCTGGGTCACTCGGGGTCACTCAGGGTCACTCATTGGTCACTCAGGGTCATTCTGGTCGCTCGGGGTCACTCAGGGTCACTCTGGTCACTTGGGGTCACTCTTGGGGTCACTTGGGGTCAGTCAGGGTCACTCTGGTCACTCAGGGTCACTCGGGGTCACTCTGGGTCACTCTGGGGTCACTCTGGTCACTCAGGGTCACCTGGGGTCACTCTGGTCACTCAGGGTCATTTGGGCTCATTTTTGGATCATTTTTGAGCATTTTGGGCCATTTTTGGGTGGATTTTGGTGCTGATTTTGGGCATTTTGGGGTGTTTTGGGTACTGGGGGCGTGGCCTCACCTGCCCAGGTAAGCCCTGCCCCTCCCCCAGCTCCTGCCTGCCCTGTGAGTGCGCCGCCATTTTGGGGACATTTTTGGCCATTTTTGGGTGGATTTTGGCCATTTTTGGGTGGATTTTGGTGCCGATTTTGGGCATTTTTGGGATGTTTTGGGCGTTTTGGGCGTGGCCTCACCTGCCCAGGTAAGCCCTGCCCCTCCCCCAGCTCCTACCTGCACTGTGAGTGGGCCACGATCGCGCAGCTGGAGAAGGACAAGAGGATCCACCAGAAGCTGAAGCGGTTCAAGACCAAAATGACCCAAATGCGCCATTTCTTCCACGAGGTTTGGGGGGAAAATGGGGGGTTTGGGGGAAAAAATTGGGGTTTTTGGGGGAAAAATTTGGAATTTTTGTGGGGAAAAATTGGAATTTTTTGGGGGAAAAAATTGGAATTTCTGGGGGGAAAAATTGGAATTTTTGGGGGGGAAAAATTGGAATTTTTTGGGGGAAAAATTGGAATTTTTGGGGGGAAAAATTGGAATTTTTGGGGTAAAAAATATGAGTTTTTTTGGGGGAAAATGGGGATTTTTGGGGTTAAAAATTGGAATTTTTTGGGGTAAAATGGGGGTTTTGGGGGGAAAAAATGTGGGGGTTTTGGGGTAAAAATTTGGAATTTTTGGGGTTAAAAATTGGAATTTTGGGGTTAAAAATGTGGGGTTTTTGGGGGAAAAATGGGGATTTTGGGGTTAAAATTGGAATTTTTGGGTAAAAAATGTGGGGTTTTTGGGGTAAAAATTTGGAATTTTTTGGGGGAAAAATTGGATTTTTTGGGGTAAAAAATGTGGGGGTTTTGGGGTAAAAATTTGGAATTTTTGTGGGGAAAAATTGGATTTTTGGGGTAAAAAATATGAGTTTTTTTGGGGGAAAAATGGGGATTTTTGGGGTTAAAAATTGGATTTTTTGGGGTAAAATATGTGGGGTTTTTAGGGTAAAAATTTGGAATTTTTGTGGGGAAAAATTGGAATTTTTGGGGTAAAAAATGTGGGGTTTTGAAGGGAAAAATGGGGATTTTTTAGGGGAAAAAATGGGAATTTGGGGGGAAAAAAATTTGAGATTTTGGGGAAATTGGGGTTTTGGGGAGAAAAAATGGGGTTTGGGGAGAAAAAATGGGGTTTTGGGGGAAATGAAAGTTGGGGAATTTGGGGGGAAATTTGGGGATTTTGGGGGGGAAAATTTGGGATTTTGGGGGGGAAATTTGGGATTTTGGGGGGGAAATTTGGGATTTTGGGGAGGAAAATTGGGGGATTGGAGAAAAATTGGGGATTGGGAAAAATGCAAATTTTGGGGGGAAAATAAAGATTTTGGGGTGGAAAGAAAACGGAAAAAAATCAGAATTTTATTCAGAAAAAAATTTAAAAATTGGGGATTTTGGGAGGAAAATCGGGGATTTTGGGGGGGAATTTTGGGATTTTGGGGGGAAGGAGGATTTGGGGTGAAAAGGGGATTTGGGGTTTGGGCAGGATGAGGAGCCCTTTAACCCCGACTACGTGGAGGTGGATCGGATCCTGGACGAGTCGCACAGCGTGGACAAGGACAACGGGGAGGTGGGGACGGGAACGGGGAAAAATCCCAAATTTGGGGAGGTTGGGATTGGGGAAATCCCAAATTTGGGGAGTTTGGGGGTTGGAAAATCCAAAAATTGGGGATTTTTTTGAGGGTAAGAACCCAAAATTTTGAGTTTTTAGGGTGGGAAAATGCCCAAATCTGGGATTTTATGGGTGTGAGAACCCGAAATTTTGGATTTGTGGGGTTGGGAAAATCCCAAAATTGGGGAATTTTGGGGGGGGAAAACCCCAAAATTGTGGATTTTTATGGGGGCAAGAACCCGAAATTTTGGATTTTTAGGGTGGGAAAATGCCCAAATTTGGGAATTTATGGGTGTGAGAACCCGAAATTTTGGATTTGTGGGGTTGGGAAAATCCCAAATTTGGGGAGTTTTGGGGGAAATCCCAAATTTGGGGAGTTTGGGATTGGAAAATTCCAAATTTGGGGAGTTTTGGGGGGGGAAATCCCAAATTTGGGGAGTTTGGGGGAAAAAATCCCAAATTTGGGGAGTTTGGGGGAAATTCCCAAATTTGGGGAGTTTTGGGGGAAATCCCAAATTTGGGGAGTTTGGGATTGGAAAATTCCAAATTTGGGGAGTTTTGGGGAAAATCCCAAATTTGGGGAGTTTGGGATTGGGGAAATCCCAAATTTGGAGAGTTTGGGATTGGGAAATACCAAATTTGGGGAGTTTGGGATTGGGGAAATCCCAAATTTGGGGAGTTTTGGGGGGGAAATCCCAAATTTGGGAGTTTTGGGGGGGGAAAATCCAAAAATTGGGGATTTTTTTGAGGGTAAGAACTCAAAATTTTGAGTTTTTAGGGTGGGAAAATGCCCAAATTTGGGAATTTATGGGTGTGAGAACCCGAAATTTTGGATTTGTGGGGTTGGGAAAATCCTAAAATTGGGGAATTCTGGGGGGGAAATCCCAAATTTGGGGAGTTTTGGGGTGAGAAAATCCCAAATTTGGGGAGTTTTGGGGTTGGGAAAACCCCAAAATTGGGGAATTGTGGTGCCAGGTGTTCAGGGTTTGGTTCCAGGTGTTCCCAGGTGTTCAGGGCATGGCCCCAGGTGATCAGGGTGTGGCCCCAGGTGCTCAGGGCGTGGCCCCAGGTGTTCAGGGCGTGGCCCCAGGTGTTCAGGGCGTGGCCCCAGGTGTTCCCAGGTGTTCCCAGGTGCTCAGGGTGTGGCCCCAGGTGTTCCCAGGTGTTCCCAGGTGTTCAGGGTGTGTCCCCAGATGTTCCCAGGTGTGCTCAGGTGTGCTCCCCTCCCCCAGCCCGTGGTGTATTACCTGGTGAAGTGGTGCTCCCTCCCGTACGAGGACAGCACCTGGGAGCTGCAGGGGGAGGCGTGGCCCC
Organism: Muscicapa striata striata; assembly: GCA_030060385.1. Classification (NCBI taxonomy): domain Eukaryota; kingdom Metazoa; phylum Chordata; class Aves; order Passeriformes; family Muscicapidae; genus Muscicapa; species Muscicapa striata. The sequence goes on along the minus strand of JAREIS010000702.1, from coordinate 114,258 downwards.
AGGTGTTCCCAGGTGTTCCCAGGTGTTCAGTCACACCCTGACCAGGTGTGTTGCCCCTCCCCCAGCCCGTGGTGTATTACCTGGTGAAGTGGTGCTCCCTCCCGTACGAGGACAGCACCTGGGAGCTGCAGGAGGACGTGGACGAGGCCAAAATCGCCGAGTTCAAACGGATCCAGGCGCGGCACCCCGAGCTCAAGAGACAGGTGAGACACACCTGGGGACACAGGTGAGACACACCTGGGGAGACAGGTGAGACAGGTGAGACACACCTGGGGAGACACCTGGGGAGACAGGTGAGAGACAGGTGAGAGGCACAGACAGGTGAGACACACCTGGGGAGACAGGTGAGACAGGTGAGAGACACAGACAGGTGAGACACACCTGGGGAGACAGGTGAGAGACACAGACAGGTGAGACACACCTGGGGAGACAGGTGAGACATAGACACAGGTGAGACAGGTGAGACATAGACACAGGTGAGAGACACAGACAGGTGAGACAGGTGAGACATAGACACAGGTGAGACAGGTGAGACATAGACACAGGTGGGACAGGTGATTCAGATGGATCCAGGCCCGGCACCCCGAGCTCAAGAGACAGGTGAGACACACCTGGGCAGACACCTGGGGAGACAGGTGAGACACACCTGGGGAGACATGTGAGAGACATAGACACAGGTGAGGCAGAGAGACAGGTGAGACACACAGGTGAGGCATGGGCAGGTGAGACAGGCGATACAGGTGAGAGAGAGAGACACAGACAGGTGAGAGACCCTGAGACAGGTGAGAGACAGGTGAGAGACACAGACAGGTGAGACACGCCTGGGGAGACATGTGAGAGACATAGACACAGGTGAGACAGAGAGACAGGTGAGACACACAGGTGAGGCATGGGCAGGTGAGACAGGTGATACAGGTGAGAGAGAGAGACACAGACAGGTGGGAGATCCTGAGACAGGTGAGAGACCCTGAGACAGGTGAGACAGGTGAGAGACGGGAGAAAGCTACAGGTGGGACACACAGGTGAGACACAGACAGGTGAGACACAGGTGATTAATTTTAGTAATTTTGGGTCCTTTTGGGTGATTCTGGGTCATTTCTGGTGATTTTGGGGAGATTTTGGGTCATTTTTGATCATTTTGCCCAAGTTGATCAATTCTGCCTCATTTTTAACAATTTTGGGTCATTTTGGGTCATTCTGGGCTGATTTCGGTAATTTTGGATCATTCCAGTGTCATTTGTTACTTTTCCTGCTTTTCTGTCATTCTGGGGTGGCTTTTTTACTGTTTTTGGGCTCACCTGTGTCTCACCTGTCTCACCTGTGTCTCACCTGTCTCACCTGTCCGCAGCCACGCCCCCAGGCCGGGGCCTGGAAGAAGCTGGAGGCGTCTCACGAGTACAAGAACCACAACCAGCTGCGGGAGTATCAGCTGGAGGGGGTGAACTGGCTCCTGTTCAACTGGTACAACAGGTGAGCACACCTGGGACAGGTAAATACACCTGGGGACAGAGGGAAATACACCTGGGACAGGTAAACACAACCAGCTGCGGGAGTATCAGCTGGAGGGGGTGAACTGGCTCCTGTTCAACTGGTACAACAGGTGAGCTCACCTGGGACAGGTAAATACACCTGGGGATAGAGGGAAATACACCTGGGACAGGTAAACACAACCAGCTGCGGGAGTATCAGCTGGAGGGGGTGAACTGGCTGCTCTTCAACTGGTACAACAGGTGAGCACACCTGGGACAGGTAAATACACCTGGGACAGGTAAATACACCTGGGGATAGAGGGAAATACACCTGGGACAGGTAAACACACCTGGAACAGGTAAGTACCTTACCTGTCTAATTTTTTTTTCTGTGCCTCACCTGTCCCAGGTGCGTATCTTAGGTGTATCCCAGGTGTACTTTACCTGTTCTATTCTCTTATCTGTGTCTCACCTGTCTGAGATGTATCCCAGGTGTATCCCAGGTGTACCTTACCTGTACTAGGTATACCCCAGGTGTACTTTCACCTGTGCTCACCTGTCTCACCTGTGCTCACCTGTCTCACCTGTCTCACCTGTGCTCACTGCCCTCACACCTGTCTCCCCTGTGCTCACCTGTCTCACCTGTCCCATCCCCACCTCACCTGTGCTCACCTGTCTCACCTGTCTCACCTGTCCCTCAGGCAGAACTGCATCCTGGCGGACGAGATGGGGCTGGGCAAGACGATCCAGTCGATCGCGTTCCTGCAGGAGGTGCACGGGGCAGGTGTGCGCGGCCCCTACCTGGTGATCGCCCCGCTGAGCACCATCGCCAACTGGGAGCGCGAGTTCGGCACCTGGACGCACCTGAACACCATCGTGTACCACGGCAGCCTGGCCTCCGCCAGATGATCCAGCAGTACGAGATGTACTGCAAGGACAGCAAGGTGAGCTCACCTGGGCACACCTGGGCACACCTGTGCACACCTGTATGGGGTCAGTTACACACCTGTACACACACACCTGGGCACACCTGAACACCATCGTGTACCACGGCAGCCTGGCCTCGAGGCAGATGATCCAGCAGTACGAGATGTACTGCAAGGACAGCAAGGTGAGCTCACCTGGGCACACCTGTATGGGTTAGAATGGGTTACACACCTGTACACACACACCTGAACACACCTGAACACCATCGTGTACCACGGCAGCCTGGCCTCGCGACAGATGATCCAGCAGTACGAGATGTACTGCAAGGACAACAAGGTGAGCTCACCTGGGCACACCTGTATGGGTTAGAATGGGTTACACACCTGTACACACACACCTGGACACACCTGAACACCATCGTGTACCACGGCAGCCTGGCCTCCAGGCAGATGATCCAGCAGTACGAGATGTACTGCAAGGACAGCAAGGTGAGCTCACCTGGGCACACCTGTGCACACCTGTACACACCTGTACACACCTGTACACACACACCTGGACACACCTGAACACCATCGTGTACCACGGCAGCCTGGCCTCCAGGCAGATGATCCAGCAGTACGAGATGTACTGCAAGGACAGCAAGGTGAGCTCACCTGGATGGGTCACACACCTGTGCACACCTGTGCACACCTGTATGGGATCAGTTACACACCTGTGCACACCTGTATGGGGTCAGTTACACACCTGGGCACACCTGTATGGGGTCAGTTACACACCTGTGCACACCTGTATGGGATCAGTTGCATACCTGTGCACACCTGTATGGGGTCAGTTGCACACCTGTATGCACCTGTATGGGGTCAGTTACACACCTGTGCACACCTGTATGGGGTCAGTTACACACCTGTGCACACCTGTATGGGGTCAGTTACACACCTGTGCTCGCACCTGTATGGGGTCAGTTACACACCTGTATGCACCTGTATGGGGTCAGTTACACACCTGTGCACACCTGTATGGGATCAGTTACACACCTGTACACACCTGTATGGGATCAGTTACACACCTGTGCACACCTGTATGGGATCAGTTACACACCTGTGCACACCTGTATGGGGTCAGTTGCACACCTGTGCACACCTGTATGGGGTCATGTAGCAGGGCCAGCTGATCCCAGGTGCTCACAGATTGGCCATGTTTCCTGTCTCACCTGTCCCTTACCTGTCCCTCACCTGTCTCATGTGTCCCTCATTTGTCTCATTTGCCTCACCTGTCTCACCTGTCTCACCTGTCTCACCTTAGGGCTACCTGATCCCAGGTGCTCACAGATTCACTCTATTTGAGGCAATGATGTCTCACCTGTCTCACCTGTCTCACCTGTGCAGGGCTGGCTGATCCCAGGCACTCACAGACTCGCCATGTTCCCTGTCTCACCTGTCCCTCACCTGTCTCACCTGCCTCACCTGTCCCTCACCTGCCTCACCTTAGGGCCGGCTGATCCCAGGCACTCACAGACTCGCCATGTTCCCTGTCTCACCTGTCCCTCACCTGTCTCACCTGCCTCACCTGTCTCACCTGCCTCACCTGTCTCTCACCTGTCTCACCTGTGCAGGGCTGGCTGATCCCAGGTGCTCACAGACTCGCCACGTTTCCTGTCTCACCTGTTCCTCACCTGTCTCACCTGTCTCACCTGTTCCTCACCTGTCTCACCTGTGCAGGGCCAGCTGATCCCAGGCACTCACAGACTCACCATGTTCCTTGTCTCACCTGTCTCACCTGTCTCACCTGTCTCACCTTAGGGCCGGCTGATCCCAGGCACTCACAGACTCACTCTATTCGAGGCAATGATGTCTCACCTGTCTCACCTGTGTGTCTCACCTGTGCAGGGCCGGCTGATCCCAGGCACTCACAGACTCACTCTATTCGAGCTGATGTTGTCTCACCTGCCTCACCTGTCCCACCTCTCCCTCACCTGTCTCACCTGTCTCACCTGTCTCACCTGTCTCACCTTAGGGCCAGCTGATCCCAGGTGCTCACAGACTCACTCTATTCGAGGTGACTTTGTCTCACCTGTCTCACCTGTCTCACCTGTCCCACCTTAGGGCCGGCTGATCCCAGGCACTCACAGACTCACTCTATTCGAGGTGACGATGTCTCACCTGTCCCACCTGTGTGTCTCACCTGCAGGGCCGGCTGATCCCAGGTGCTCACAGACTCACTCTATTCGAGCTGACCATGTCTCACCTGTCTCACCTGTCCCACCTGTGCAGGGCCGGCTGATCCCAGGTGCGTACAAGTTCGACGCGCTCATCACGACGTTCGAGATGATCCTGTCGGACTGTCCCGAGCTGCGCGAGGTGCAGTGGCGCTGCGTGGTCATCGACGAGGCGCACCGGCTCAAGAACCGCCACTGCAAGCTGCTGGACAGCCTCAAACACATGGAGCTGGTCAGTGACACACCTGGGCACACCTGGGCACACCTGGGATACACAGAGATACACCTGGGTTACACAGAGATACACAGGGACACACACACAGACACACCTGGGCACCGACACCGGCTCAAGAACCGCCACTGCAAGCTGCTGGACAGCCTGAAACACATGGAGCTGGTCAGTGACACACCTGGGCACACCTGGGCACACCTGGGATACACCTGGGATACACCTGGGTTACACAGGGACACACACAGACACACCTGGGCGCCGACACCGGCTCAAGAACCGCCACTGCAAGCTGCTGGACAGCCTCAAGCACATGGAGCTGGTCAGTGACACACCTGGGATGGGCACACCTGGGATACACCTGGGCACACCTGGGATACACCTGGGTTACACAGGGACACACACACAGACACACCTGGGCACTGACACCGGCTCAAGAACCGCCACTGCAAGCTGCTGGACAGCCTCAAGCACATGGAGCTGGTCAGTGACACACCTGGGCACACCTGGGATACACCTGGGCACACCTGGGCACACCTGGGATACACCTGGGTTACATAGGGATACACAGGGACGCACACACGGACACACCTGGGCACTGACACCGGCTCAAGAGCTTGTCTCACCTGTCCCACCTGTCCATATTTCATGTGTCTCACCTGTCCCTGTCTCACCTGTCTCACCTGTCCGTGTCTCACCTGCAGGAGCACAAGGTGCTGCTGACAGGTACCCCCCTGCAGAACACGGTCGAGGAGCTCTTCAGCCTCCTGCACTTCCTGGAACCCGCCCAGTTCCCCTCCGAGGCCGAGTTCCTCAAGGACTTCGGCGACCTCAAAACCGAGGAGCAGGTGAGTGACACACCTGGGCGCACCTGGGCGCACCTGGGAGTACACCTGGGTACACCTGGGTACACCTGGGTGCACCTGGGGACACATGGGAGGGATGGTGGGAAGGTTTGGGAGGGTTTGAGGTGGTTTGGGAGGGGTTTAGGGGTTACCTGAGCACACCTGGGCACACCTGGACACACCTGGGAATACACCTGAGTACACCTGGGTACACCTGGGTGCACCTGGGGACACGTGGGAGGGATGGCGGGAAGGTTTGGGAGGGTTTGGAGTCGTTTGGGAGGGGTTTAGGGGTTACCTGAGCACACCTGGGCACACCTGGACACACCTGGGCGCACCTGGGATTGTTCAGCTCTTCGAGGCTGGGAAACTCAGTGGCCGCCCGGAGGAGTTCGGTGGCCACCTGTAGAACAGGGTGCTCACCTGGGGGTCCTGCAGCGCTTCCCAGGTGTGCCCAGGTGTGCCCAGGTGCGCTCAGGTGTGCCATGAGCTGCCTGTAGCTGCTCCCAGCCACAGCTGGGTGTTCCCCAGCCCCCCCCAGGTGTGACAGGTGTCGCGCCAGGTGTGACAGGTGCGCCCCTCACCTGCGCAGGTGCGCTCAGGTGTGCCACGGGCTGCCTGTAGCTGCTCCCAGCCACAGCTGGGCGTTCCCCAGGTGCTCCCAGGCACAGTTGGGTGTCCCCAGCCCCATCCAGGTGTGCCAGGCGTCGCGCCAGGTGTGACAGGCCCCCCTCACCTGCGCAGGTGCAGAAGCTGCAGGCGCTGCTGAAGCCCATGATGCTGCGGCGGCTCAAGGAGGACGTGGAGAAGAACCTGGCGCCCAAGCAGGAGACCATCATCGAGGTGGAGCTGACCAACGCCCAGAAGCGCCTGTACCGCGCCATCCTCGAGAGGAACTTCGCCTACCTGGCCCGGGGGGCGGGGCACGGCAACGTGCCCAACCTGCTCAACACCATGATGGAGCTGCGCAAGTGCTGCAACCACCCCTACCTCATCAACGGTGAGTGTACCTGTATGTACCTGTATGTACACCTGGGCACTCATAGATACACGTATGTACACATAGAGACACACCTGAACACACCTGGGTACTCATAGATACACCTGTACACACACCTGGGTACACAGTGATGGAGCTGCGCAAGTGCTGCAACCACCCCTACCTCATCAACGGTGACTGCACCTGTGGGCACACCTGGGTACACCTGGGCACTCATAGATACACATAGAGACACACCTGGGCACATAGAGATACACCTGGGTACAGTCACACCTGCTCAACACCATGATGGAGCTGCGCAAGTGCTGCAACCACCCCTGTCTCATCAACGGTGAGTGTACCTGGGGCACACCTGGGCACACCTGGGCACTCAGAGATACACATAGAGACACACCTGGGCACATAGAGATACACCTGGGTACAGTCACACCTGCTCAACACCATGATGGAGCTGCGCAAGTGCTGCAACCACCCCTACCTCATCAACGGTGAGCGCACCTGTATGTACACCTGGGCACACCTGGGCACTCAGAGATACACATAGAGACACACCTGAGCGCACCTGGGTACACATAGACACACGTGCTCAACACCATGATGGAGCTGCGCAAGTGCTGCAGCCACCCCTGTCTCACCTGTCTCACCTGTCTCACCTGCACAGGTGCAGAGGAGCAGATCGTGGCCGAGCTCAGAGACTCCCTGGGGTCAATGGGGGGGTTCTGTAGCGATGGTCAGTGCTGGTTATCACTGGTCAGTGATGGTCAGTGCTGGTCAGTGATGGTCAGTGCTGGTCAGTGATGGTCAGTGATGGTCAGTGCTGGTTATCAGTGGTGAGGGATAATCAATGACGCTCAGTGCTGATATCAGCGATACTGACGCTCACCTGTCTCACCTGCACAGGTGCAGAGGAGCAGATCGTGGCTGAGCTCAGGGACTCCCTGGGGTCAATGGGGGGGTTCTGTAGCAATGGTCAGTGAGTGGTCAGTGCTGGTCAGTGATGGTCAGTGCTGGTTATCAGTGGTTAGGGATAATCAATGACACTCCGTGCTGATATCAGCGATACTGACGCTCACCTGTCTCACCTGTTTCACCTGCACAGGTGCAGAGGAGCAGATTGTGGCCGAGCTCCGGGAGTCCCTGGGGTCAGTGGGGGGGTTCTGTAGTGATGGTCAGTGCTGGTCAGTGATGGTCAGTGATGGTCAGTGCTGGTTATCAATGGTTAGGGATAATCAATGACGCTCAGTGCTGACATCAGTGATACTGAGCGATGCACACCTGTCTCACCTGTCTCACCTGTCTGACCTGCACAGGTGCAGAGGAGCAGATCGTGGCCGAGCTCCGGGACTCCCTGGGGTCAGTGGGGGGGTTCTGTAGTGATGGTCAGTGAGTGGTCAGTGCTGGTTATCAATGGTCAGTGCTGGTCAGCGACACTCAGTGCTGATATCAATGATACTGAGCGATGCACACCTGTCTCACCTGTCTCACCTGTCTGACCTGCACAGGTGCAGAGGAGCAGATCGTGGCCGAGCTCCGGGAGTCCCTGGGGTCCCCCCCTCCCCCAGACCTGGCCCTGCAGGCCCTGGTGCGCTCGGCAGGGAAGCTGGTGCTGCTGGACAAGCTGCTGCCGCGGCTGCGCGCCGGCGGCCACAAGGTGCTGGTGTTCTCACAGATGGTCAGGTGCCTGGACATCCTGGAGGATTACCTCATCCAGAAAAGGTGGGTTTGGGGCCAAAAACGGGGGGTTTGGGGAAAAAAAACAAAAAAAATGGGGTAAAACGGTGAAAAAATGAGAAAAAACGGTGAAAAATGAGAAAAAAAGGGTGAAAAAAATGAGAAAAAACCGTGAAAAAAATGGGAAAGAAAATGTAAAAAAAAACCAGGGAAAAAGCAGGGACATCCTGGAGGATTGCCTCATCCAGAGAAGGTGGGTTTGGGGCCAAAAACGGGGGGTTTGGGCAAAAAGCAAACTAAAAAAAAAAAACAGAGAAAAAACGGTGAAAAAATGAGGAAAAACGGTGAAAAAATGAGAAAAAATGGTGGAGAAATGGGGAAAAAAATGAGGGAAAATTGGGGAAAAATCAGGGACATCCTGGAGGATTATCTCATCCAGAAAAGGTGGGTTTGGGGCCAAAAACGGGGGGTTTGGGCAAAAAAAACAAAAAAAATGGGGTAAAACGGTGAAAAAATGGGGAAGAACGGTGAAAAAATGAGAAAACAACGGTGAAAAAAATGGGAAAGAAAATGTAAAAAATAACAGGGAAAAAGCAGGGACATCCTGGAGGATTACCTCATCCAGAAAAGGTGGGTTTGGGGGGAAAAATGGGGGGTTTGGGGAAAAAAAAAACAAAAAAAAAAAAAAACCCAGAGAAAAAACTGTGAAAAAATGAGAAAAAACAGTGAAAAAATGAGGAAAAAGGGTGGAGAAATGGGGGAAAAAATGGGAGAAAATTGGGAAAAATCAGGGACATCCTGGAGGATTACCTCATCCAGAAAAAGTGAGGTTTGGGGCCAAAAACGGGAGGTTTGGGATTTTTGGGGTTAAATTTTGGGATTTTGGGGTTAAACACAAGGATTTTTAGGGGTATATTTTGGGATTTTTGGGTGCAGACCCAGGAGTTTTGGGGGTTAAATTTTGGGATTTTGGGGATAAACACAAGGATTTTTAGGGTTATATTTTGGGATTTTTGGGTGCAGACCCAGGGATTTTGGGTGTAAATTTTGGGATTTTGGGATGTAACTGTTGGGATTTGGGGTGTTTCAGGTACCCCTACGAGAGGATTGATGGCAGGGTCAGGGGGAACCTGTGCCAGGGAACCATTGACCATTTTGGGGTTAAATTTTGGGATTTTGGGTACAAACCCAGAGATTTTTGGGGTGTAAATTTTGGGATTTTGGGTACAAACCCAGGGATTTTTGGGGTGTAAATTTTGGGATTTTGGGGTGTAACTGTTGGGATTTGGGGTGTTCCAGGTACCCCTACGAGAGGATTGATGGCAGGGTCAGGGGGAACCTGTGCCAGGGAACCATTGGCCATTTTGGGGTTAAATTTTGGGATTTTGGGTGCAAACCCAGGGATTTTTGGGTGTAAATTTTGGGATTTAGGGGTGTAACTGTTGGGATTTTGGGTGTTTCAGGTACCCCTACGAGAGGATTGATGGCAGGGTCAGGGGGAACCTGCGCCAGGCCGCCATTGACCGGTTCAGCCGGCCGGACTCGGACCGGTTCGTGTTCCTGCTGTGCACCCGGGCCGGGGGGCTGGGCATCAACCTGACTGCAGCCGACACCTGCATCATCTTTGACTCGGACTGGAACCCCCAAAATGATCTACAGGTGAGATTTGGGGGTTTGGGGTCACTCAGGGGGTTTGGGGTCACTGGGCATCAACCTGACTGCAGCCGACACCTGCATCATCTTTGACTCGGACTGGAACCCCCAAAATGACCTGCAGGTGAGATTTGGGGATCTTTGACTCGGACTGGAACCCCCAAAATGATCTACAGGTGATTGATTTGGGGGGGTTTGGGGTCACTGGAACCCCCAAAATGATCTACAGGTGAGACTGGGGGGATTTGTCATTGGAACCCCAAAATGATCTCTGGTGAGATTTGGGGGTTTGAGTCCTGGAACCCCCAGAATGATCTACAGGTGAGACTGGGGGGGTTTGGGGTCACTGGGACCCCCAAAATGATCTACAGGTGAGATTGGGGGTTTGGGGTCACTGGAACCCCCAAAATGATCTACAGGTGAGACTGGGGGGGTTTGGGGTCACTGGAACCCCCAAAGTTACCCACAGGTAAAGTTTTTGGGGTTCCAGGGCAGGATTTGGGGGTCACAGATTGGGGATTTTGGGGTTCTGGGATGGAATTTGGGGTTCCAGGATTTCGGGTTCCAGGATCTGGGGTCCCAGGTTTGTTTTTCTCTTCTGTCCCCAGGCCCAGGCCCGGTGTCACCGCATCGGGCAGAGCAAGGACGGGAAGGGACGGGATTGGGGGTCACAGGGCAGGATTTGGGGTCACAGGATGGGTTTTTGGGGTTTTGGGATGGAATTTGGGGCTCAGATTTGGGGTTCTGGGATGGGATTTGGGGTTCTGGGATGGAATTTGGGGTTCTGGGATGTGATTTGGGGTCCCAGGTTTGTTTTTTCTCTGTCCCCAGGCCCAGGCCCGCTGTCACCGCATCGGGCAGAGCAAGGATGGGAAGGGACAGGATTGGGGGTTACAGGGCAGGATTTGGGGTTTTGGGGTGGGTTTTTGGGATGGGATTTGGGGTTCTGGGATGGAATTTGGGGTTCTGGGATGGGATTTGGGGTTCCATGTGTGTTTTTTCTCTGTCCCCAGGCCCAGGCCCGCTGTCACCGCATCGGGCAGAGCAAGGATGGGAAGGGACAGGATTGGGTCCAGGGCAGGATTGGTTTGGGTGGGTTGGGGGATTTGGGGTCTGGAGATTTGGTCCAGGTTTGGGTTCAGATTGTTTTTTTCTCTGTCCCCAGGCCCAGCTGTCAGACGCAACAGTCAGGAAACTGGGGCTGACAAAGCCGTGCTGCAGTCAATGTCCGGCAGGGACGGGAACATAGCTGGGGTGAGTGACCAGAGTGACCACAGGGGTCTGAGGGGTCAGTGGGGATGGACACAGCCTGAAACTGGGGCTGGACAAAGCCGTGCTGCAGTCAATGTCCGGCAGGGACGGGAACATAGCTGGGGTGAGTGACCAGAGTGACCACAGGGGTCTGAGGGGTCAGTGGGGATGGACACAGCCTGAAACTGGGGCTGGACAAAGCCGTGCTGCAGTCAATGTCCGGCAGGGACGGGAACATGGCTGGGGTGAGTGACCAGAGTGACCACAGGGGTCTGAGGGGTCAGTGGGGATGGACACAGCCTGAAACTGGGGCTGGACAAAGCCGTGCTGCAGTCAATGTCCGGCAGGGACGGGAACATGGCTGGGGTGAGTGACCAGAGTGACCACAGGGGTCTGAGGGGTCAGTGGGGATGGACACAGTGTGAAACTGGGGCTGGACAAAGCCGTGCTGCAGTCAATGTCCGGCAGGGACGGGAACATGGCTGGGGTGAGTGACCAGAGTGACCACAGGGGTCTGAGGGGTCAGTGGGGATGGACACAGTGTGAAACTGGGGCTGGACAAAGCCGTGCTGCAGTCAATGTCCGGCAGGGACGGCAACATGGCTGGGGTGAGTGACCAGAGTGACCACAGGGGTCTGAGTGACCACAGGGGTCTGAGGGGTCCGTGGGGATGGACACAGCCTGAAACTGGGGCTGGACAAAGCCGTGCTGCAGTCAATGTCCGGCAGGGATGGCAACATGGCTGGGGTGAGTGACCAGAGTGACCACAGGGGTCTGAGGGGTCAGTGGGGATGGACACAGCCTGAAACTGGGGCTGGACAAAGCCGTGCTGCAGTCAATGTCCGGCAGGGACGGCAACATGGCTGGGGTGAGTGACCAGAGTGACCACAGGGGTCTGAGGGGTCAGTGGGGATGGACACAGCCTGAAACTGGGGCTGGACAAAGCCGTGCTGCAGTCAATGTCCGGCAGGGACGGCAACATGGCTGGGGTGAGTGACCAGAGTGACCACAGGGGTCTGAGTGACCACAGGGGTCTGAGGGGTCAGTGGGGATGGACACACGGACACAGGGATGGACACAGCCTGAAACTGGGGCTGGACAAAGCCGTGCTGCAGTCAATGTCCGGCAGGGACGGGAACATGGCTGGGGTGAGTGACCAGAGTGACCACAGGGGTCTGAGTGACCACAGGGGTCTGAGGGGATGGACACAGGGATGGACACACGGACACAGGAATGGACATCAGTGGGATTGGGGGTGGACATTGACCAGCCTGTTTCTCAGTTGGGTTTTGGAGGGTTTTGGAGCATTTTGGGGTTCTAGATCCCATTTTTGGGGTCTGTTCCAGATCCAGCAGTTCTCCAAGAAGGAGATCAAGGACAGTTGTGTTTCACCGTTGGGTTTTGGGATCCCAGATCGTATTTTGGGGTTCCAGATCAGATTTTGGGGTTCCAGATCAGATTTTGGAGTTCCAAATCCCATTTTAGGGTTCCAGGTGCCATTTTGGGGTTCTAGATCCAGCAGTTCTCCAAGAAGGAGATGGAGGACAGTTGTGTTTCACTGTTGGGTTCTGGAGGATTTTGGGGTCCCAGGTTGGGTTCCAGGTTGGATTTTGGGATCCCAGGTTCCATTTTGGGGGTTCCAGATCCCATTTCGGGGTTCCAGATGACGTTTCTGGGTTCCAGATCCAGCAGTTCTCCAAGAAGGAGGTTGAGGACAGTTGTGTTTGTCAGTTGGATTTTGGGGTCCCAGGTTGGGTTCCAGGTTGGATTTTGGGATCCCAGGTTCCATTTTGAGGGTTCTAGATCCCATTTTGGGGTTCCAGATCCCATTTTGGGGTTCCAGATCCCATTTTGGGGTTCCAGATGACGTTTTTGGGTTCCAGCTCCAGCAGTTCTCCAAGAAGGAGATGGAGGACAGTTGTGTTTCACCGTTGGGTTCTGGAGGATTTTGGGGTCCCAGGTTGGGTTCCAGGTTGGATTTTGGGGTTCCAGATCCCATTTTGGGGTTCCAGATGACGTTTTTGGGTTCCAATCCCATTTTGGGGTTCCAGATCTCATTTTGGGGTTCCAGATGACGTTTCTGGGTTCCAGATCCAGCAGTTCTCCAAGAAGGAGATGGAGAACAGTTGTGTTTGTCAGTTGGATTTTGGGGTCCCAGGTTGGGTTCCAGGTTGGATTTTGGGATCCCAGGTTCCATTTTGGGGGTTCGAGATCCCATTTTGGGGTTCCAGATCCCATTTTGGGGTTCTAGATGACGTTTTGGGGTTCCAGGTCCCATTTTGGGGTTCCAGGTCCAATTTTGGGGTTCTAGATCCAGCAGTTCTCCAAGAAGGAGATGGAGGACAGTTGTGTTTCACCGTTGGGTTCTGGAGGATTTTGGGGTCCCAGGTTGGGTTCCAGGTTGGATTTTGGGGTTCCAGATTATGTTTTTGGGTTCCAGATCCCATTTTGGGGTTCCAGATCCCATTTTGGGGTTCCAGATGACGTTTTTGGGTTCCAGATCCCATTTTTGGGTTCCAGATCCCATTTTGGGGTTCCAGATGACGTTTTTGGGTTCCAGATCCCATTTTGGGGTTCCAGATTTCATTTTGGGGTTCCAGATGACGTTTTTGGGTTCCAGATCCCATTTTGGGTTCCAGATCCCATTTTGGGGTTCCAGATGACGTTTCTGGGTTCCAGATCCAGCAGTTCTCCAAGAAGGAGATCGAGGACCTGCTGCGCAAGGGCGCCTACGCCGCCATCATGGACGAGGACGACGAGGGCGCCAAGTTCTGCGAGGAGGACATCGAGCAGATCCTGCTCAGGAGAACAACGACCATCACCATCGAGAGCGAGGGGAAGGGATCCACCTTCGCCAAGGTGAGAGACAGGTGTGACAGGTGAGACAGGTGTGGGACAGGTGAGACAGGTGTGGGACAGGTGAGACAGGTGTGGGACAGGTGAGACAGGTGTGGGACAGGTGAGACAGGTGTGGGATGGAAATGGGACAGGTGAGCACCATTGAGCAGATCCTGCTCAGGAGAACGACAACGATAACGATAGAGAGCGAGGGGAAGGGATCCACCTTTGCAAAGGTGAGAGACAGGTGTGACAGGTGAGACCAGGTGGGACAGGTATGGGATGGAAATGGGACAGGTGAGCACCATTGAGCAGATCCTGCTCAGGAGAACCACGACCATAACGATAGTGAGGGGAAAGGATCCACCTTTGCCAAGGTGAGACAGGTGTGCTCAGGTGAGACAGGTGTGCTCAGGTATGGGCCAGGTGTGTCAGGTGTATCCAGGTGACTTTTGGTAGTACTAGAGGGGATCCAGGTGTGGGGCAGGTGACCTTTGATGGCCACAGAGAGGCTCCAGGTGTGTCCAGGTGTGTCCAGGTGTGTTCAGGTAGGGTTGGGTGGGCCTGGAGAGGCTCCAGGTGTGCCCAGGTGTGCCCAGGTGACCCCGCTGTGCCCCTCCCCCCCCAGGCCAGCTTCGTGGCGTCCGAGAACCGCACGGACATCGCGCTGGACGACCCCAACTTCTGGCAGAAGTGGGCCAAGAAGGCAGACCTGGACCTGGAGCTGCTCAACAGCAAGGTGAGCTCACCTGGGCACAGGTGTGTGCTCACCTGGGCACAGGTGTGTGCAGGTAACCTGGGCCTGGAGCTGCTCAACAGCAAGGTGAGCTCACCTGGGCACAGGTGTGTGCTCACCTGGGACAGGTAACCTGGGCCTGGAGCTGCTCAACAGCAAGGTGAGCTCACCTGGGCACAGGTGTGTGCAGGTAACCTGGGCCTGGAGCTGCTCAACAGCAAGGTGAGCTCACCTGGGCACAGGTGTGTGCAGGTAACCTGGGCCTGGGACAGGTAACCTGGGCCTGGAGCTGCTCAACAGCAAGGTGAGCTCACCTGGGGCACAGGTGTGTGCTCACCTGGGACAGGTAACCTGGGCCTGGAGCTGCTCAACAGCAAGGTGAGCTCACCTGGGCACAGGTGTGTGCTCACCTGGGACAGGTAACCTGGACCTGGAGCTGCTCAGACCTCACTGACCACTGAGTGGCCACACTGACCACTGAGTGACCACACTGACCATTTAATGATCTCACTGACCACTGAGTGACCACTGAGTGACCACTGTTCACCCCCCAGAACACGCTGGTCATCGACACGCCGCGTGTCCAGAAGCAGACTGGGCTGTGGTCAGTGGGCACAGTGACCACACTGACCGTTTAATGACTACACTGACCACTGAGTGACCGCACTGACCGTTTAATGACCTCACTGACTGTTTAATGACCACACTGACCACTGAGTGACCGCACTGACCACTGAGTGACCGCATTGACCACTGAGTGACCACACTGACAGTTTAACGATCTCACTGACTGTTTAATGACCACACTGACCACTGAGTGACCACTGAGTGACCACTGTCCACCCCCCCAGAACACACTGGTCATCGACACGTGTCGGAAGCAGACTGGGCTGTGGTCAGTGGGCACAGTGACCACACTGACCGTTTAATGACCTCACTGACCACTGAGTGACCACACTGACCACTGAGTGACCACACTGACCACTGTCCACCCCCCCAGAACACGCTGGTCATCGACACGCCGCGTGTCCGGAAGCAGACTCGCCACTTCAGCACGCTGAGGGACGATGACCTGCTGGACTTCTCGGAGCTGGACAGCGACGACGACCTGGAGCGGCTGGAGAGGGCCACGCGCTCACGCCGCGGTCAGCAGGGCCAGCACGGCCACCACGGCCAGCACGGCCAGCACGGCCAGCACGGCGGTCAGCAGCAGCCGGCCACGGCCGCTCCGGCCACCCCCCAGCCCTTCGGGAGGAGCGAGTGCTTCCGGGTGGAGAAACACCTGATGGTGTTCGGGTGAGCACACCTGGGGGTCAGTCAGGGGTCATTTGGTCAGTTAGGGGTCAGTTAGGGTCAGTTAGGGGTCAGTCAGGGGTCAGTCAGGGGTCAGTTCAGCAGCGAGTGCTTCCGGGTGGAGAAACACCTGATGGTGTTCGGGTGAGCACACCTCACCGGTCACCTGGGGGTCATTTGGTCAGTCAGGGGTCAGTTAGGGTCAGTAAGGGTCAGCCAGGGGTCATTCTGGGTCACCTGGGGTCGGTTAGGGGTCAGTGGTCAGTCAGGGGTCAGTCAGGGTCAGCCAGGGGTCATTCTGGGTCACCTGAGGGTCGGTTAGGGGTCAGTGGTCAGTCAGGGTCAGTAACGGTCAGTTAGGGGTCAGTGGTCAGCCAGGGGTCATTCTGCGACACCTGAGGGTCACCTGGGGTGGACATCTGGGGTCACTCGGGGGTCAGTTCGGGGTTACCTGGGGGTCACCTGACTGCTGGCCACGCTGACCGTTTGGTGACCCTGAGTGACCGTTCAGTGACCCTGAGTGACCACACTGACCATTACCCTGACCTGATTAACCCTTTACTGACCGCAGTGACCATTCAGTGACCACACTGACCATTGGCCTGAGCCCATGAGCCCTTTACTGACCCCTAACTGACCACACTGATCCCACTGACCCCTCACTGACCACACTGACCGCTGTGTCCATCCCCAGGTGGGGCTGTTGGCGCGAGCTGACCGCGCAGGGCCGGCCGAGGCGCCGCCTGTCCGAGCGGGACGTGGAGGGGCTGGGGGGCACTGAGTGACCACACTGACCCCTGACTGACCTAATTAAACCTTTAATGACCACAATGACACTTTACTGACCCCATGAACCCTTTACTGACCACACTGACCCCTCACTGACCACACTGACCCCTGTGTCCATCCCCAGGTGGGGCCGTTGGCGGGAGCTGAGCTGACCGCCCAGGGGCTGGGGGGCACTGAGTGACCCCTGAGTGACCACCCCTCACTGACCACACTGACCGCTGTGTCCATCCCCAGGTGGGGTCGCTGGCGCGAGCTGACCGCCCAGGGCCGGCCGAGGCGCCGCCTGTCCGAGCGGGACGTGGAGGGGCTGGCCAGGGCCATCCTGCTCTTCTGCCTGCTGCACTTCCGGGGGGACGAGGGGACGCGGGCGCTGGCCTGGGCCCTGCTGGACAACGGCCGGAGACAGAGCGGTCAGTACCGGGACGGGGGGGAGGGGAGGGGTCAGTGCATGGCCTGGGCCCTGCTGGACAACGGCCGCAGGCAGAGCGGTCAGTGGGATGGGGGGGAGGGGCACTGGGGTCACTCTGGGGGGGGTCTGGGGTTACCTGAGGGGGCTGAGCACTGACCACACTGACCCCACTGACCCCACTGACCACTGGCCACTGACCCCAGTGACCACTGACCATTGCCCACTGACCCCAGTGACCACTGACCATTGTCCCTGACCCCACTGACCATTGCCCACTGACCCCAGTGACCACTGACCATTGTCCACTGACCTCACTGACCATTCCCCCAGTGACCCCAGTGACCACTGACCATTGTCCCTGACCACACTGACCATTGCCTACTGACCCCAGTGACCACTGACCATTGCCACACTGACCTCACTGACCATTGTCCACTGACCACACTGACCATTGCCCACTGACCCCAGTGACCACTGACCATTGTCCCTGACCCCAGTGTCCATTGCCTAGTGACCCCAGTGACCACTGACCATTGCCCCACTGACCCCACTGACCACTGACCATTGTCCCTGACCCCACTGACCATTGTCCACTGACCTCACTGACCATTGCCCACTGACCCCAGTGACCACTGACCATTGTCCCTGACCCCACTGACCACTGGCCACTGACCCCAGTGACCACTGACCATTGCCCACTGACCCAAA
Source organism: Muscicapa striata striata (assembly GCA_030060385.1). NCBI lineage: Eukaryota > Metazoa > Chordata > Aves > Passeriformes > Muscicapidae > Muscicapa > Muscicapa striata. The sequence continues at coordinate 96,225 of JAREIS010000702.1, read as the reverse complement.
TGACCACTGGCCATTGCCACACTGACCTCACTGACCATTCCCCCACTGACCCCAGTGACCACTGACCATTGTCCACTGACCTCACTGACCATTCCCCCAGTGACCCCAGTGACCACTGACCATTGTCCCTGACCACACTGACCATTGTCCACTGACCCCAGTGACCACTGACCATTGCCACACTGACCTCACTGACCATTGTCCACTGACCACACTGACCATTGCCCACTGACCCCAGTGACCACTGACCATTGCCCACTGACCCCAGTGACCACTGACCATTGTCCCTGACCCCACTGACCACTGGCCACTGACCCCAGTGACCACTGACCATTCCTCCAGTGACCCCAGTGACCACTGGCCATTGTCCACTGACCTCACTGACCATTGCCCACTGACCCCAGTGACCACTGACCATTGCCACACTGACCTCACTGACCATTCCCCCACTGACCCCAGTGACCACTGACCATTGCCCACTGACCCCAGTGACCACTGACCACTGATCCCAGTGACCACTGACTATTGCCACACTGACCACACTGACCATTGCCCACTGACCCCAGTGACCACTGACCATTGCCCCAGTGGCCCCAGTGACCACTGACCATTGTCCCTGACCCCACTGACCATTGCCCACTGACCCCAGTGACCACTGACCATTCCCCCAGTGACCCCAGTGACCACTGACCATTGTCCCTGACCCCACTGACCCCAGTGACCACTGACCATTGCCCACTGACCCCACTGACTATTGCCCACTGACCCCAGTGACCACTGACCATTGTCCCTGACCACACTGACCATTGCCTACTGACCCCAGTGACCACTGACCATTGTCCACTGACCCCACTGACCATTGCCCACTGACCTAAATGACCACTGACCATTGTCCCTGACCCCAGTGACCACTGACCATTGTTCCTGACCCCAGTGACCATTCCCCCAGTGACCCCAGTGACCACTGACCATTGCCACACTGACCTCACTGACCACTGGCCACTGACCCCAGTGACCACTGACCATTGTCCCTGACCCCACTGACCACTGGCCACTGACCCCAGTGACCACTGACCATTGCCACACTGACCAGTGGTCACTCCTCACTGACCATTGCCCACTGACCCAAATGACCACTGACCATTGTCCCTGACCCCAAATGACCATTCCCCCACTGACCATTGCCCACTGACCCCACTGACCATTCCCCCACTGCCCAGCGGTCACTCCTCGCTGACCATTCCCCCTGTCCCTGTCCAGGCCCGCTGACCGCTGCCCTGCCCCGCGGCCGGAAGGGCCGGAGGCCGCCCAAGGCTGCGGACGGTTCCGGTTCCGGTTCCGGTTCCGGTTCCGGTTCCGGTTCCGGCCCCGAGTGGCTGCGGCGCCTCAGCCCCGAGGAGCTGCTGCAGGACGAGGGGTACAGGAAGCACCTCCGGCACCAGGGCAGCAAGTGAGAGCCCCTGGGGGCAGTTTTGGGGTTTTGGGGGGTTTGGGGATTTTTTTGGGTTTTTTGGGGATTTTTTGGGATTTTTGGGGATTTTTTTTGGATTTTTTAAGGGATTTTTTGGGGTTTTTTGGGGATTTTTTGGGGATTTTTTGAGAATTTTTTGGGGATTTTCTTGGGATTTTTGGGGGGTTTTTTGGGATTTTTTGGGATTTTTTTTTTAAATTTTTTGGATTTTTTGAGGCTTTTTTGGAATTTTAGGATTTTTTTTTTTTTTTTAAATTTTTTGGATTTTTTTACTGTTTTTTAGGATTTTTTTAGGGATTTTTCTAGCATTTTTTTCTAATTTTTGGGGTATTTTTGGCATTTTTTTGGGATTTTTTTAAGTGTTTTTGTGATTTTTTTTAGGGATTTTTTGGGGGATTTTTTGGGATATTTTTGGAACTTTTGGGGGATTTTTGGGGGATTTTTTGGGATTTTTTCAGGATCGCTCTTTAGTGTTTTTTAAGCATTTTTGGAGCATTTTTTGGGGTTTCATTTGGGGTTTTTATCAGGGTTTTTGGGGCTCTGGCAGGACGAGGGCTACAGGAAGCACCTCCGGCACCAGGGCAGCAAGTGAGAGGCCCTGGGGAATTTGGGGGTTTGGGGGTTTGGGGAGTTTTGGGGATTTTTTGGGGAATTTTTGGGATTTTTTTTGGAATTTTTTTTGGATTTTTTTTGGATTTTTTTTTTATTTTTTAAGGGATTTTTTGGAGTTTTTTGGGGATTTTTTTGGATTTTCTGGGGATTTTTTGAGAGTTTTTGGGGGATTTTTTGGGAATTTTTTGGGGACTTTTTATAAATTTTTTTTGGAATTTTTTTGGGATTTTTTTAGAGATTTTTTGGGGTTTTTTGGGAATTTTTTTGGAATTTTTTTGGAATTTTTTGGGATATTTTTAGAATTTTTGGGGATTTTTTTGAGATTTTTTTGGAGAATTTTTTTGGGGTTTTTTTGGGAGGGTTTTTGGGTGGATTTTGGGGTTTTTGGGTGGATTTTTTTGGGGTTTTTTCCCTTTTCAGGATTTCAGTATTTCTGTGTGATTTTTGGGTTGAAATTTGCTGTTTTTAGGATTTTACTGAGGTCAGGACTCTTATTATTTTAGAGGTTTTTTAGGTATTTTTTGGGTTTTTTTTGTGAGTTTTTTTGGGGTTTTTTGGGGGGTTTTTGGGTGGATTTTTGGGGTTTTTGGGTGGATTTTTTTGGGGGTTTTTTCCCTTTTCAGGATTTCAGTATTTCTGTGTAATTTTTGGGTTGAAATTTGTTGTTTTTAGGATTTTACTGAGGGTCAGGACTCTTTTATTATTTTAGAGGTTTTTTAGGTATTTTTTGGGGTTTTTTTGGGGGTTTTTTGGGGTTTTTTGGGGGGTTTTTGGGTGGATTTTTTTGGGGTTTTTTACCTTTTCAGGATTTCTGTATTTCTGTGTGATTTTTGGGCTGGATTTTGGTGTTTTTAGGATTCTGCTGAGGGTCAGGACTCTTTTATTATTTTAGAGATTTTTTAGGTATTTTTTGGGGTTTTTTGGGGTTTTTTTGGGGTTTTTTTGGGAGGGTTTTTGGGTGGATTTTGGGTTTTTTGGGTGGATTTTTTTGGGGTTTTTTTTCCTTTTCCCGGATTTTTGTATTTCTGTGTGATTTTTGGGTTGGATTTCGGTGTTTTTAGGATTTTGCTGAGGGTCAGGACTCTTTTATTATTTTAGAGGTTTTTTAGGTTTTTTTAGGTATTTTTTGGGGTTTTTTTGGGTTTTTTGGGGGTTTTTTTGGGGGTTTTTGGGTGGATTTTTGGGGGGTTTTTGGGTGGATTTTTGGGGTTTTTGGGTGGATTTTGGTGTTTTTGGGTGGATTTTTTTGGGGTTTTTTCCCTTTTCAGGATTTCAGTAATTCTGTGTGATTTTTGGGTTGGATTTTGGTGTTTTTAGGATTCTGCTGAGGGTCAGGACTCTTTCATTATTTTAGAGGTTTTTTAGGTATTTTTTGGGGTTTTTTGGGGTTTTTTGGGGTTTTTTGGGAGGATTTTTGGGGTTTTTGGGTGGATTTTTTTGGGGTTTTTTTCCTTTTCCAGGATTTCAGTATTTGTGTGTGATTTTTGGGTTGGATTTTGGTGTTTTTAGGATTCTGCTGAGGGTCAGGACTCTTTATTTCCTGCACCACGAGGTGATCGGGGACCAGGCCGAGAAGGTGCTGGGGGGGGCCCCGGCCAGGTGAGGGAATTTGGGGGAATTTGGGGAATTTTGGGGAATTTGGGGAAATTTGGGAAAATTGAGGGAAAATCTGGGGGGAATTTGGGGGGAATTTTGGGGGATTTTGGGGAATTTGGGGGGAATTTTGGGGGAATTTGGGGGATTTGGGGGAAATTTTGGGAAAATTGAGGGAAAATTTGGGGGAATTTGGGGATATTTGGGGATATTTGGGAAAATTGAGGGGGAATTTTGGGGAAATTTGGGGAATTTTGGGGAAATTTGGGGGATTTTGGGGAAAATTTGGGGAATTTTGGGGAATTTTGGGTAATTTTGGGGAATTTTGGGGAAATTTTGGGGAAATTTGGAAGATTTTGGGGAAATTTGGGGGAATTTTTGGAAAAATTGGGAAAATTGAGGGAAAATTTGGGGGGAATTTGGGGGATTTTGGGGAAAATTTGGGGGGAATTTGGGGGGAATTTTGGAAAAATTGGGAAAATTGAGGGGGAATTTGGGGGATTTTGGGGAAAATTTGGGGGAAATTTGGGGGAAATTTGGGGGATTTTGGGGAAAATTGAGGGGGATTTTGGGGGATTTGGGAAATTTGGGGGGAATTTGGGGCAATTTTGGGAAAATTGAGGGAAAATTTTGGGGGATTTGGGGGAAATTTGGGAAAATTTGTGGGAATTTGGGGAAGTGTGGGAAAATTGAGGGAAAATTTGGGGGATATTTGGGGGAATTTTGGGAAATTTGGGGGGAAATTTGGGGGATTTTGGGGGGAAATTTGGGGGAAATTTGGGAGGAATTCAGGGAAATTCGGGGAGAATTTGGGGAAATTTTGGGGGGATTTGGGAGGAATTTGGGGAGAATTTGGGGGAATTTGGGGGGTTTTGGGAGGGTTTGGGGGGAATTTGGGGATCCCTCACCCCAATTTTGGGGGTCCTTCACCCCAAATTTGGGCCTCCTGACCCCAATTTCGGGGTCCCTGACCCAAATTTTCGGGTCCCCAACCCCAATTTTGGGGTCCCTCCCCCCAATTTTGGGGGTCTCTAACCCATTTTTGGGGTCCCTAACCCAATTTTCGAGGTCCCAGACCCCAATTTTGGGGTCCCTGACCCGATTTTGGGGTCCCTGACCCGATTTTGGGCTCCCCTGCCCCAATTTTGGGGTCCCTGACCCCCCAAATTTCCCAATTTCCAGCGAGGTGCAGCTGTGGGTGCCCCCCCCACCCCAATTTTGGGGGTCTCTCATCCATTTTTGGGGTCCCTGACCCAATTTTCGAGGTCCCAGACCCAAATTTTGGGGTCCCTAACCCAATTTTGGGGGTCCCTGACCCGATTTTGGGGTCCCTGACCCCCCAAATTTCCCCAAATTCCAGCGAGGTGCAGCTGTGGGTGCCCCCCCTGCCCCCCCCCGAGGCCCCCCCCTCGCCCTGGTGGGACCCCGAGGCCGACAAGTCCCTCCTGCTGGGGGTCTTCAAGCACGGTAATTTGGGGAAAATTCGGGGGGTTTTGGGAAAATTCGGGGAAATTTGGGGAAATTTGGGGGGTGGGGGGGCTTGAAATGAAAAAAATCTGGGGAAATTTGGGGGTTTTTGGGGTGAATTTGGGGGTTTTTGGGGGTTTGGGGAGGGGTCTCTCATGCTGGGGGTCTTCAAACACGGGAATTTGGGAAAATTTGGGGAGAATTTGGGGGGTTTTGGGAAAATTTGGGGAAATTTGGGAGGTGGGGGGGGCTTGAAATGTAAAAAATTTGGGGAAATTTGGGGTAAATTTGGGGTTTTTGGGGGGTTTTGGGAAAATTGGGGGAAATTTGGGAAAATTTGGGGGGTTGGGGGGAGTTTAAATGTAAAAATTTGGGGAAAGTTTTGGGGAATTTTGAGAAATTTTGGGTGAATTTGGGCAAATTTCAGGGGTTTGGCCACAGAAAATCTGGGAGGATTTTGGGGATTTTGGGGAAAATTTGGGGAAAATTTGGGGATTTTGGGGAAAATACAGGGAAGATTTTGGGGAAATTTGGGGAAAATTTGGGGATTTTGGGGAAAATTTGGGGATTTTGGGGGGTTTCTCCATCTGGGGGTTTTCAAAACCAGAAAATTTGGGGAAATTTCCAATTTTTGGGTTATTTTGGGGAGATTCTGGTGGTTTTGTTTGTTATTTTTGGGATATTTTGGGTTATTTTAACGGGTTTTTTTTGGGGATTTTTGCAGTTTTTTGTTCCTAACTCCCATTTTGGGGTGAATTTTGGGATTTTAGGGTATGAAAGGTCCCACACCCTGCGGGCTGAGGGGGGTTTTGGGGTATTTTGGGGGGATTTTGGGGTTGATTTTGGGATATTTTGGGATATTTTGGGTTATTTAAACGGGATTTTTTCGGGGATTTTTGCAGTTTTTTGCAGTTTTTTGTTAACCAAGGTGATTTTGGGGTGAATTTTGGGATTTTAGGGTATGAAAGGTACCACACCATGCGGGCTGACCCCGAATTTGGGGGGATTTTGGGGTTATTTTGGGTGTATTTTGGGTGTATTTTGGGTTATTTTAATGGGATTTTTTCGGGGATTTTTGCAGTTTTTTGCAGTTTTTCACTCACAGTGACAATTTTGGGGTGAATTTTGGGGATTTAGGGTACGAGAGGTACCACACCCTGCGGGCTGAGGGGGGTTTTGGGGTATTTTGGGGTTATTTTGGGATATTTTGGGTTATTTTAATGGGATTTTTTCGGGGATTTTTGCAGTTTTTTGCAGTTTTTTGCAGTTTTTCACTAACAGTGACGATTTTGGGGTGAATTTTGGGGATTTAGGGTATGAAAGGTACCACACCCTGCGGGCTGAGGGGGATTTTGGGGTGATTTTGGGTGATTTTGGGGTTATTTTGGGATATTTTGGGTTATTTTAACGGGATTTTTTCGGGGATTTTTGCAGTTTTTTGCAGTTTTTCACTAACAGTGACAATTTTGGGGTGAATTTTGGGATTTTAGGGTATGAAAGGTACCACACCATGCGGGCTGAGGGGGGTTTTGGGGTGATTTTGGGTTATTTTGGGATATTTTGGGTGTATTTTGGGTTATTTTAATGGGATTTTTTCGGGGATTTTTCAAGTTTTTTGCAGTTTTTTGCAGTTTTTTGTTACCCAAGGTGATTTTGGGGTGAATTTTGGGGTTTTAGGGTATGAAAGGTACCACACCATGCGGGCTGACCCCGAATTTGGGGTTGATTTTGGGGTTATTTTGGGTGTATTTTGGGTTATTTTAATGGGATTTTTTCGGGGATTTTTGCAGTTTTTTGCAGTTTTTCACTAACAGTGACAATTTTGGGGTGAATTTTGGGGATTTAGGGTATGAAAGGTACCACACCATGCGGGCTGACCCCGAATTTGGGGTGATTTTGGGGTGATTTTGGGATATTTTGGGTTATTTTAATGGGATTTTTTCGGGGATTTTTGCAGTTTTTTGCAGTTTTTTGCAGTTTTTCACTAACAGTGACGATTTTGGGGTGAATTTTGGGGATTTAGGGTATGAAAGGTACCACACCATGCGGGCTGACCCCGCCCTGTGTTTCCTGGCCAAGGCCGGGGGTCCCGACGCCGCGGCCGTGGCGGCCGAGGGGTGAGTGGGGGAGGGGAGGGGGCGGAGCCAAAATTGGGGGCTGGGAGGGGGTTGGGGGGTTGGGAATTTTTGGGAATTTTTGGGGATTTTGGAGAATTTTTGGGGGATTTTGGGAATTTTTTTGGATTTTTTTGGGATTTTTGGGGAATTTTTGGAGAATTTTTGGGGATTTTTGGGGAATATTTTTGGATTTTTTGGGGATTTTTGGGGAATTTTTTGAGGGATTTTGGGCGGTTTTTGGGGATTTTTTGGGGATTTTTGGGATTTTTGGGGAATTTTTTCGAGGGATTTTGGGGGGTTTTGGGGAATTTTTTTGGGATTTTTGGAGAATTTTTGGAGAATTTTTGGGGGAATTTTTTTGGATTTTTTTGGGATTTTTGGGGAATTTTTTCGAAGGATTTTGGGGGTTTTGGGGGATTTTTTGGGGATTTTTGGGGGTATTTTTGGGGGAATTTTTGGGGGCATTTTTTGGGGATTTTTGGGGGGATTTTTGACAGATTTTTTAGGATTTTTTGGGGATTTTTTTGGGATGTTTTGAGGGGATTTTTGGGAGGATCTGGAATTTGGGGGGTTTTAAGGGTTTTTTTGGGATTTGGGTTTTCTCCTCAGACACCCCAAACCCCCAAATTTGTTTTTTTCCTCCAAACCCCTAAATTTGTTTTTTTTTTTTTTCCCCCAAAACTCTTTCAAATTCACATTTTTTCCCCCCAAATTCACATTTTTCCCCCCCAAATTTGAGAGTTTTCCCCCAAATTTGTGGTTTTTTCCCCAAAAATTTTGGGGTTTTTTCCCAAATTCCCCTTTTTCTCCCCAAACCCCTAATTCAGATTTTTCCCCCAAATTTGTTTTTTTCCCAAAACTCTTTCAAATTCACATTTTTTCCCCAAAATTCACATTTTCCCCAAATTTGTTTTTTTTTTTCCCCAAAACTCTTTCAAATTCAGATTTTTTTCCCCCCAAATTCAGATTTTTTTTCCCCCAAATTTGAGATTTTTTTACCCCAAATTCACGTTTTTTCCCCCAAAATTTTGGTTTTTTTTTCCCCAAATTCCCCTTTTTCTCCCCAAACCCCCAAATTCAGATTTTCCCCCAAATTTGTTTTTTTTTTTTTTTCCCAAAACTCTTTCAAATTCACATTTTTCCCCCAAAATTCACATTTTTTTCCCCCAAAATTCACATTTTTTCTCCCCCAATTTTTTTTTTTTTTTTTTCCCCAAAACTCTTTCAAATTCACATTTTTCTCCCAAAATTCACATTTTTTTCCCCCAAAATTCACATTTTTCCCCTAAATTTGAGATTTTTTTACCCCAAATTCACGTTTTTTCCCCCAAAATTTTGGGGTTTTTTTTCCCCAAATTCCCCTTTTTCTCCCCAAACCCCCAAATTCAGATTTTTTCCCCCCAAATTTGATTTTCCCCCCCAATTTGGGTGCCCCTGATGACCCAGCCATGCTAATACTGACCGGCCCGGGCCGGGCTGAGTGCAGCTCCGGGCTGAGGCACCCAGGGGGATTTGGGGGGATTTTGGGGGGATTTTGGGGGGATTTTGGGGGGATTTTGGGGGATTTGGGGGGTTTTTGGGGTGAATTCAGGGGGTTTTGGGTCTCCCCAGGGCTGATTTGGACAGAGACCCCGAGGACCCCGAGTACAAACCCCCCCTGCAGGGGGGCGGCGAGGAGGTGAGAGAGACCCCCCAAAACACCCCAAAATATCCCAAAATGGGCCCAAAAATAGCCCCAAAAATACCCAAAAATGTCCCCAAAATCCTCCCCAAAATATCCCCAAAATCCTCCCCAAAATATCCCAAAAACGCCCAAAATGGGCCCAAAAATATCCCCAAAATCTTCAAAAGCCTCCCCAAAATGTCCCCAAAATATCCCCAAAATCCCCCAAAATACCCCAAAAACGCCCAAAATGGGCCCAAAAATATCCCCAAAAATCCTCAAAATCCTCCCCAAAATATCCCCAAGATCCCCCCCAAAATGGGCCCAAAAACACCCAAAATGGACCCAAAAAATATCTCCAAAATCCCCCCCCAAAATATCCCAAAAACACCCAAAATGTGCCCAAAAATATCCCCAAAAATCCCCAAAAATCCTCCCAAAATATCCCCAAAATATCCCCAAAATCCCCCCCAAAATGGGCCCAAAAACACCCAAAATGGACCCAAAAAATATCCCCAAAATCCCCCAAAATATCCCCAAAACGCCCAAAATGGGCCCAAAAATATCCCCAAAAATCCTCAAAAAACCTCCCCAAAATATCCCCAAAATCCCCCCCAAAACGGACCCAAAACCACCCAAAATGTCCCCAAAATCATCACCAAAATATTCCCAAAAATACCCAGAAATATCCACAAAAATATCCCCAAAAATACCCAAAAATCCCCCCAAGAATCCTCCCAAAATCCCCCCCAAGAATTCTCCCAAAATCCTCCCAAAAATCCTCCCAAAATCCCCAAAAATCCCGAAAAATTCCCCAAAAATCCCCCCAAAATCCCCCCAAAAATCCCCCAAAATCCCCCCAAGAATCCTCCCAAAATCCCCCAAAATCCCGAAAAATTCCCAAAATCCCCAAAATCCCCAAAATCCCTGAAAAATCCCCCAAAAATCCCCCAAAAATCCCCCAAAATCCCCCCAAAATCCCCCCAAAAATCCCCCAAAATCCCCCAAAATCCCCCAAAATCCCCAAAAATCCCCCAAAATCCCCCCAAAAATCCCCCAAAATCCCCAAAATCCCCAAAATCCCCCAAAATCCCCAAAAATCCCCAAATTCCCCAAAAATCCCCCAAAATCCCCAAAATCCCCCAAAATCCCCCAAAAATCCTCCCAAAATCCCTCCAAAAATCCCCCCAAAATCCCCCAAAATCCCCCAAAAATCCCCCCAAAATCCCCCAAAATCCCCCAAAATCCCGATTTTCCTCCCCAAAATTCCTTGGCCCCTCCCCCACAGATTTTGGGTTTTGGGGTTTTTTTGGTTTTTTTTGGGGGTGGGGTTTTTTGGGGGATTTTGGGGGGATTTTGGGGTTTTTTTGGGGGGATTTTTCGGGAATTTTGGGGGGATTTTGGGGGATTTTTGGGGGGATTTTGGGGGTTTTTGGGGGGATTTTGGGGGATTTTTTGGGGTTTTAGGGTTTTTGGGGGATTTTGGGGGATTTTTGGGGGGTTTTGGTGTTTTTTTTAGGGGATTTTTCAGGGGTTTGGGGGGTTTTTTTGGGGGGGATTTTGGGGGATTTTTGGGGGGATTTGGGGTGGTTTTTTAGGAGGATTTTTGGGGGGTTTTGGGGGGGATTTTGGGGGGTTTTGGGTCTCTCTGACCCCGCCCCTCCCCCCCCAGAGTGACCCCCTGGCCGGGCCGGACGAGGAGATTTCGGTGGTGGACGGGGACGAAGGTAAGGGGGGGGAGGGGACCCCCCAAAATCCCCAAAAACGACCCAAAACCACCCGAAAGTGGCACAGCAGTAATGGCCAAAAACCACCAAAAATAACCCAAAATCACCCCAAAAATGGCACATTAATAATTGTCAAAATTACCCAAAAATCACAAAAAATGACCCAAAATCACCCCAAAAATGACACATTAATAATGGCCAAAATTACCCAAAATAACCCAAAATCACCCCGAAAATGGCACATTAATAATGGCCAAAATTACCCAAAAATCACCAAAAATAACCCAAAATCATCTCAAAAATGGCACATTAATAATGGCCAAAAATCACCCAAAATAACCCAAAATCACCCCAAAAATGGCACATTAATAATAGTCAAAATTACCCAAAAATCACCAAAATAACCCAAAATTAACCCAAAAATGGCACATTAATAATGGCCAAAAATCACCCAAAATAACCCAAAATCACCCCAAAATGACACATTAATAATAACCAAAATTACCCAAAAATAACCCAAAATAACCCAAAATCACCCCAAAAATGGCACATGAATAATGGCCAAAATTACCCAAAAATCACTAAAAATAACCCAAAATCACCCCAAAAATGGCACATTAATAATAACCAAAATTACCCAAAAATCACCCAAAATAACCCAAAATCACCCCAAAAATGGCACATTAATAATTGTCAAAATTACCTAAAAATCACCAAAATTAACCCAAAATCACCCCAAAATGGCACATTAATAATGGCCAAAATTACTCAAAAATCACCAAAATTAACCCAAAATCACCCCGAAAATGGCACATTAATAATAACCAAAATTACCCAAAAATCACCCAAAATAACACAAAATCACCCCAAAAATGACACATTAATAATGGCCAAAATTACCTAAAAATCACCAAAATTAACCCAAAATCACCCCAAAATGGCACATTAATAATAGCCAAAATTACCCAAAAATCACTAAAAATAACCCAAAATCACCCCGAAAATGGCACATTAATAATTGTCAAAATTACCCAAAAATCACCCAAAATAACCCAAAATCACCCCAAAAATGGCACATTAATAATAGCCAAAATTACCCAAAAATCACCCAAAATTAACCCAAAATCACCCCAAAAATGGCACATTAACAATAGTCAAAATTACCCAAAATAACCCAAAATCACCCCAATAATGGCACATTAATAATAACCAAAATTACCCAAAAATCACCAAAATTAACCCAAAATCACCCCGAAAATGGCACATTAATAATGGCCAAAATTACCCAAAAATCACCAAAATTAACCCAAAATCACCCCAAAAATGACACATTGATAATAGCCAAAATTACCCAAAAATCACCAAAAATAACCCAAAATCACCCCAAAAATGTCACATTAATAACAGCCAAAATTACCCAAAAATCACCAAAAATAACCCAAAATCACCCCAAAAATAGCACATTTATAATAACCAAAATTACCCAAAAATGACCCAAAATCACCCCGAAAATGGCACATTAATAATAGTCAAAATTACCTAAAATCACCCAAAATAACCCAAAATAACCCCAAAAATGGCACATTAATAATAACCAAAATTACCCAAAAATCACCAAAAATAACCCAAAATCACCCCAAAAATGGCACAGCAATAATAGTCAAAATTACCCAAAAAGCTCCAAAAATTTACCCAAAATCTCCCCAAAAATGACAAATTAATAATTGTCAAAATTATCCAAAATCACCAAAATTAACCCAAAATCACCCCAAAATGACACGTTAATAATAGTCAAAATTACCCAAAAATCACCCAAAATAACCCAAACTGGCCATTGCCCCCCAGGCCCAGTGTCCAGCCCAGTGTCCAGCCCAGTGTCTGGCACTGACCCCCACCCCCCGTGGCCGTCCGGCCCCGCACTGACCGCTCGGTTCACACTGACCATTGCCCCCCCAGGCCCAGTGTCCAGCCCAGTGTCCAGCCCAGTGTCCAGCACTGACCCCCACCCCCCGTGGCCGTCCGGCCCCGCACTGACCGCTTCGGTTCCGCCGCCTCCTCGGCGCCGTCCAGCGGGGCCGGGACCCCAGAGCCCGGACGGGACCGAACCGAACCGAACTGGACCCGAACCGAACCGAACCGAACCGAGCGGCGGCGGCAGCGGCGCGGCCACGACGGCGCCCGGCGCGACAAGCAGCAGCGGTGAGCGGCCGTTTCGGGGGGAATTTGGGGGGAATTTGGGGTTTTTGGGGCTCGGCCACCCCAAATTCGGGTTCCGCTTCAAAACCCCGGGGGTTAAAAGGGGCGCGGCAGCGATTTTCGGGGGGTTTTGGGGGGTTTTTTTAACCTTCCAGGACCTTGCCAAAATTGGCAGGTTTGGGGTAAAGACCCAAAACGGGCTCAGAAAAATCAAAATTTAATTTTTTTTGGGGTGAAGAGACCCAAAAATGTCTCATTTTGCACAATTTTAGGTCTGCCAAAATGGAGTTTTTGCCCTTCCAGGACCTTGCCAAAATTGTCAAATCTGGGTTCGAGGCACAAAAAAGGATTCAAAAAAACCAAAATTTATTTTTTTGGGGTGAAGAGACCCAAAAATGTCTCATTTTGCACAATTCTAGATCTGCCAAAATGGAGTTTTTACCCTTCCAGGACCTTGCCAAAATTGTCAAATTTGGGTTCGAGGCACAAAAAAAGGATTCAAAAAAACCAAAATTTAATTTTTTGGGGCTGAAGAGACCCAAAAATCTCTCATTTCACCCATTTTGTGCCCCCTCAAAAATGTGATTTTTACCCTTCCAGGACCTTGCCAAAATTGTCAAATTTGGGTTCAAGGCACAGAAAAGGATTAAAAAAACCAAAAATTTCATTTTTTGGGGTGAAGAGACCCAAAAATGTCTCATTTTGCACAATTCTAGATTTGCCAAAATGGAGTTTTTACCCTTCCAGGACCTTGCCAAAATTGTCAAATTTGGGTTCGAGGCACAAAAAAAGGATTAAAAAAAAACCAAAATTTATTTTTTTGGGTGTGAAGAGACCCGAAAATTTCTTGTTTTTGCCTCGTTTTTGAACAATCAAAATGTGATTTTTTTTGTCATTTTTTCACCGTTTTTTCCCCATTTTTTGACCGTTTTTCGCCGTTTTTTCACCGTTTTTCCCCTTTTTTTTTTTTATTTTAACCAATTCCTCCCTTTTTCTCCCCAATCCCAGCTGGACCTGTCATGAGCAGCCTGATTTCCTCTCTTTTAGTAATTTTAGATTGTTTTTGGGAGCATTTCTGGGCGTTTTTTCCCAATTTTTTCACCGTTTTTTCACCGTTTTTTGTCGTTTTTTTGCCGTTTTTCGCCATTTTTCACCGTTTTTCCCGTTTTTTTTTTTTTTGTTTTGACCAATTTCTCCCTTTCTCTCCCCAACCCAGCTGGACCCGCCATGAGCAGCCCGATTTCCTCTCTTTTAGTCATTTTAGGTTGATTTTGGGGCTATTTCTGGGCGTTTTTTCGCCGTTTTTTCACCGTTTTTTGTCGTTTTTTCGCCATTTTTTCACCGTTTTCCCCGTTTTTTTGTTTTTCCCAATTTCTCCCTTTCTCTCCCCAATCCCAGCTGGACCTGTCATGAGCAGGCCGACTTCCTCTCTTTTAGTAATTTTAGATTGTTTTGGGAGCGTTTCTGGGCGTTTTTTCCCCATTTTTTCACCGTTTTTCACCATTTTTTCACCGTTTTTTGTTGTTTTTTCACCGTTTTTTCACTGTTTTTCCCCTTTTTTTTTTTTTATTTTAACCAATTCCTCCCTTTCTCTCCCCAACCCAGCTGGACCCGCCGCGAGCAGGCCGACTTCCTGCGCGTGGCCTCCACGTTTGGGGTGGAGCTGGAGCCGGGCTCGGGCCGGTTCCGCTGGGGCCGGTTCCGGGCTTTGGCCAACCTGGAGCGGCGCTCGGACCCGGAGCTGACCCGCTTCTACCACGGCTTCGTGGCCATGTGCCGGCAGGTGTGCCGCCTGCCCCCGGCTCCCGGCGACGGTAATGGGGCTAATTCCTGAAATTTTGGGAAAATTTGGGGGTTTGGGGGCGGTTTTAACCGAAATCGGGAGGTTTGAACCAAAATCGGGGGGTTTTAACCCAAATCGGGGGGTTTTAACCAAAATCGGGGGGTTTGAACCCAAAGAAGGGGGTTTCAGGGGTCTGTGCCGCCTGCCCCCCGCCCCCAGAGATGGTAATCTGAAATTTGTGGAGAAATCACGGAATTTTGGGGGTTTTAACCAAAATTGGGAGGTTTTAACCCAAATCGGGGGGTTTTAACCAAAATCGAGGGGTTTGAACCCAAAGAAGGGGGTTTCAGGGGTCTGTGCCGCCTGCCCCCAGCCCCCGGAGACGGTAATGGGGCAAATTCCTGAAATTTGGGGAGAATTTGGGGAATTTTGGGGGTTTTAACCCAAATCGGGAGGTTTTAACTGAAATCGGGACTTTTGAACCCAAATCGAGGGGTTTGAACCCAAAATCGAGGGGTTTGAACCCAAAAAAAAGGGGTTTCAGGGGTCTGTGCCCCCTGCCCCCCACCCCACCCCTGGTGATGGTAATCCCAAATTTGGGGAGAATTCCTGGGGTTTTGGGAAAATTTGGGAGTTTTAACCAAAATCGGGAAGTTTTAACCCAAATCAAGGAGTTTGAACCCAAAATTGAGGGGTTTGAACCCAAAAAAAAAAAGGGATTTCAGGGGTTTCAATCGTCTGTGCCGGTGCCAGCCCTGCCTGGGGACGGGAATGGGGAGAATTCCTGAAATTTGGGCGAAATTTGGGAGGATTTGGGGTTTTGGGGCAGTTTTAACCAAAACGGGGAAGTTTTCACCCAAATTTTGGTCATTTTTTCATTTCTCCAGTGCCACCCCCTCTGTCCCCTCCCCCATTCCCCGTGTCCCTGTCCCCGACCCCAATTTATCCATTTTTATCCATTTTTACCCATTTTTACCCATTTTTAGTGATTTTTAATGATTTTCAGTGATTTTTAGTGATTTTTGTCCCGTTTTTTCACGTTTTTAACCCGTTTTTTTTCCCAGTTTTTCACAACAATTTCTTTTTTTTTTTTCTATTCCAATGCCACCCCCATTGTCCCCACCCCCTCTCCCAGTGTCCCCCAGCCTGTCCCTGCGCTGCCTGCCCCAATTTCCCAAATTTACCCATTTCTGACCCATTTTTACCCATTTTAAAGCCATTTTTAATGCGATTTTTTTGCCGTTTTTTCCCAATTTAATCACATTTCTCTCTCTTTTCTCTATTCCAGTGCCACCCCCGCTGTCCCCATCCCCCCATTCCCCGTGTCCCTGTCCCTTGCCCCTGTCCCCAGACCCTGATTTAACCCAAATTTAACCCAAATTTACCCATTTTTGATCCATTTTTAATGCTATTTTTTTGCCGTTTTTTCCCAATTTAATCACATTTCTCTCTGTTCTCTATTCCAGTGCCACCCCCTCTGTCCCCATCCCCCCATTCCCCATGTCCCTGTCCCTTGCCCCTGTCCCCAGACCCCGATTTAACCCAAATTTACCCATTTCTGACCCATTTTTACCCCATTTTTGCCCATTTCTGACCCATTTTTAATGCGATTTTTTTGCCGTTTTTTCCCAATTTAATCACATTTCTCTCTGTTCTCTATTCCAGTGCCACCCCCGCTGTCCCCCCCTCCCCTCCCGGTGTCCCCGTCGCTGGCCCTGCGCTGCCTGCGGCGCCTGTCCCAATTTACCCATTTCTGACCCGTTTTTAATGCGATTTTAACGGGTTTTTCCCAATTTAATCACATTTCTCTCTCTTTTCTCCATTCCAGTGCCACCCCCGCTGTCCCCCCCTCCGTTACCTGTCTCCCCCAGCCTGGCCCTGCGCTGCCTGCGGCGCCTGTCGCTGCTGCGCTGCCTGCGCGAGCGCGTCCTGCCCCAGCCCTGCCTGGGGCCCTCCTGCGCGCTGCTGCCCCGCCTGGGCCGGGCTCGCTGCTGCCGCCCTGGTGGCTGCGGGGGTGCACGACGCGCAGCTGCTGCGCCACGGCCGCCCGCCACGGCCTGCGGGGGGGCGCTGCTCAGGGCGGCCCTCTGCCCCGGGGGGCAACAGCAGCAACAACTGCCCCGGGGCAACAGCGGCAACAACTGCCCCAAAAACTGCCCCAAAAACTGCCCCAAAACTGCCCCGGGGCAGCAGGAGCAGGAGGAAGGACGGGAGATGGAGCAGGAGGAGGAGGAGATGGAGGAAGGGGAGAGCGAGGAGGAGGAGGAGGAGGAGGAAGGTGAGATTTGGGGGAAAATGGATTTTGGGGGGAAAGGGATCCCAAAAATTGGGGGAAAGGGAGGAGGAGGAGGAGGAGGAAGGTGATTTTGGGGGAAATGGATCCAAAATTTTGGGGTAAAAGAGGAAAAAATTTGGGGGAAAGGGAGGAGGAGGAGGAGGAGGAAGAGGAGGAGGAAGGTGAGTTTTGGGGGAAAATAGGATTTTTGGAAAAGAGATCCCAAAATTTGGGGGGGGGAAATGGATCTGAAATTTTGGGGTAAAAGAGAAAAAAATTTGGGGGGGAAAGGGAGGAAGAGGAGGAGGAGGAAGGAGGGGGAGATGGAGCAGGAGGAGGAGGAGGAGGAGGAGGAAGGTGAGTTTAGGGGGAAAATGGAGCTGAAATTTGGGGGAGAAAAGGGAAAAATGGATCAAAAGTTGGGGGAAAGGGAGGAGGAGGAGGAAGAGGAGGAAGGTGAGTTTTGGGGGAAAATGGGATTTTGAGGGGGAAAGATCTGAAATTTTTGGGGAAAAAGGATCCGAAATCTGGGGAAAAAGGAAAAAAACAGAATCAAAATTGGGGGAAAAGGGAGGAGGAGGAGGAAGGTGAGTTTGGGTTGGGAAAATGGGATTTTTGGAATTTGGCAGGGGGAAATAGATCTAAAATTTTGGGGTAAAAGAGGAAAAAATTTGGGGGGGAAAGGGAGGAGGAGGAGGAGGAGGAAGGTGAGATTGGGGGGGGGAAATGGGATTTTTGGGGGGTGAAAGGGGGAAAAGGAATCCCGAAATTTGGGGGGTTTGGAGCTCTGGGTTTTGGGGAAAAAAAGGGGGAAAAAGGTTTTGAGCGTTTTTGGGGTTTCCTCCCCTCCCCCACAGGGCTGGAGCTGCTGGAGGAGGAGGAGGAGGAGGAGGAGGAAGATGAGGAGGGGGAGGGGGGGGATTCCCCTCCCCCCCCGGGCGAGGGCGGCGCCCCCAGAGCGCCCCTCCCCCACCCCGGGGCTCAGGGGGGGCCCCAGAACCCCCAAAATCTGCTCAGCTGGCCCAAGGTGAGCCAAAAACCCCAAAAATAGCCCCAAAACCCCTGAAACAGCCCAAAAATCCCACCCCCAAAAAACCCCGAAAATGTCCCTAAAAAATCCCCCAAAAATCCCCAAAACCCCCCAAAAAATCCCCCAAAAAATCCCTCCCAAAAATCTCACAAAAACCCCAAAAAACCCTAAAATATCCCAAAAATCCCCACTCAAAAAAAAAATGCCAAAAACCCCGAAAAGCCCCTCCAAAAAATCCCAAAAAAACCCCAAAAATCCCCCCTCAAAAAAAACCCCCCAAAATCCCCAAAAATCCAAAAAAAAAAAAAATCTCTAAAAAATCCCAGAAAATCTCCCCCAAAACCCCAAAAAAATCTCTAAAAAATCCCAAAAGTCCCCAAAAAATCTCTAAAAAATCCCAAACAAATCTCTAAAAAATCCCCCCAAAACCCCCAAAAAATCTCCAAAAAATCCCAAAAGTCCCCAAAAAATCCCAAAAAAACTCAAAAATCCCAAAAACCCCCAAACCTCCCATTTTTTGCCCCAGGACCGGGCCCTGATCCGGCGGCTGGACCTGATCTGCCGGGCGGTGCTGACGGCGGGGGAGGGGCCGGGGCTGGGGGAGGGGCTGGGGGAGGGGCTCCCTCCCCGCCGATTTCGGGCTCCCTGAGCCCGCCCCTCCCCCGCCCTGCCCCGCCCCCAGCCCCGCCCCCCGCGGCCGCCACCAGGACAAGGAGTTCACGGTGCAGATCAAGGACGTGAGTGACCCAAAATCGCCATTTTTCACCCCAAAATCACAATTCTGTTTAATCCCAAAATCGCCATTTTTCACCCCAAAATCCCCGTTCTGTGAAATCCCAATTTTGGGGTTTTTCACCTCAAAATCCCTCTTCTGTTTAATCCCAAATTCGGGGGTTTTCACCCCAAAATCCCTGTTCTGTTTAATCCCAAATTTGGGGTTTTTCACCCCAAAATCACAATTCTGTTTAATCCCAAAATCGCCATTTTTCACCCCAAAATCCCCATTCTGTGAAATCCCAAATTTGGCGCTTTTTTCCCTAAAAATCCCATCCCTGCTTTTTCACAACTTTGGGGGTTTTTCCCAAATTTAGACTTTTCCACCCCAAAATCCCGTTTTTTGGTAAAATTTCCCGTTTGTTTTCGATTTTTTTTCAAATTTGCAAGTTTTCAACCCAAAACCCAATTTTTCAGTAAAAACTTGGGTTTTTTCCCAGTTCTTTTGTTTTATCCCAAATTTAGTGTTCTTCACCCCAAAATCCAATTTTTCGGTAAAATTTTGGGTTTTTTTTCTAAATTTAGTGTTTTTCACCCCAAAATCCTTTTTTTTGTAAAATTATGGGGTTTTTTCCCAAATTTGCGTTTTTTCCCCCCAAAATCCCCATTTTTATAATTTTTTCGCAAATTTAGGGTTTTCCCCCCAAGATCCCCATTTTTATAATTTTTGTTTCCAAATTTCCATTTTTCCCCCAAGATCCCCATTTTTATCATTTTTTCCCAAATTTCCGTTTTTTCCCCCCAAGATCCCCATTTTTATAGTTTTTTCCCAAATTTCCATTTTTTCCCCCCAAGATCCCCATTTTTATAATTTTTTCCCAAATTTCCCTTTTTCCCCCCAAGATCCCCATTTTTATAATTTTTTCCCAAACTTGCCGTTTTTCCCCCCCAAGATCCCCATTTTTATAGTTTTTTCCCAAATTTCCATTTTTTCCCCAAGATCCCCATTTTTATCATTTTTGTTCCCAAATTTCGTTTTTCCCCAAAGATCCTCATTTCTATATTTTTTTCCCAAATTTCCATTTTTCCCCCCAAGATCCCCATTTTTATAATTTTTTCCCAAATTTCCATTTTTTCCCCCCAAGATCCCCATTTTTATAATTTTTTCCCAAATTTCCGTTTTTTCCCCCCAAGATCCCCATTTTTATAATTTTTCCCCCCCGAAATCCCCATTTTTATCATTTTTGTTCCCAAACTTGCTGTTTTCCCCCCGAAATGCCCATTTTTATAATTTTGTTCCCAAATTTGCTGTTTTTCCCCCCAAGATCCCCATTTTTATAATTTTTCCCAAATTTGCCGTTTTTCCCCCCAAGATCCTCATTTTTATAATTTTTTATAATTTTTTTATAATTTTTTTTATAATTTTTTAATAATTTTTTTATAATTTTTGTGCTTTTTTCCCAAACCCGCGGCTTTTGGCCCCAAACGCAGGAGGAGGGGCTGAAATTGACCTTCCAGAAGCAGCGGCTCGGCCCCAACGGCGCCAGGACGGCCCGGAAGGGCAGCAAGAAGCTGGTGGAGGTGAGGTTTGGGGTGAAAAACGGGGATTTTGGGAAAAATGGGATTTGGGGTGAAAAATGGGGATTTTGGGGAAAAATGGGTTTGGGGTGAAAAACGGGGATTTTGGGAAAAATGGGATTTGGGGTGAAAAATGGGATTTTGGGAAAAATGGGTTTGGGGTGAAAAATGGGGATTTTGGGGAAAATGGGTTTGGGGTGAAAAATTGGGGATTTTGGGGAAAAATGGGATTTGGGGTGAAAAATGGGGATTTGGGGAAAATGGGATTTGGGGTGAAAAACTGGGATTTTGGGAAAAAATGGGTTTGGGGTGAAAAATGGGGATTTGGGGGAAAATGGGAATTGGGGTGAAAAATTGGGATTTGGGAAAAAATTGTTTTGGGGCAAAAAAACGGGATTTTGGGAAAAAATGGGTTTGGGGTGAAAAATGGGGATTTTGGGAAAAAATGGGTTTGGAGTGAAAAATGGGGATTATGGGAAAAATGGGATTTGGGGTGAAAAATGGGGATTTTGTGTTATTTCCCCTTTTTTGGGCGGGGGGGTTTTGTGTGTTTTTTTCCCCCTTTTTGTGTTTTTGTTGTTGTTGGTTTTTTTCCCCTTTTTTGGGTTTTTTTTTTAGTGTTTTTTCCCCCTCTTTTTGTGTTTTTATTTTGTTGTTCTTGTTTTTTTTCCCCTTTTTTTGGGTTTTTTTGGGTGTTTTTCCCCCTTTTTTGTGGGGTTTTTTTTTGGGTTTTTTTCCCTCTTTTTTTTTTTTTTTTCCTTTTTTTTTGGTTTTTTTTTGTGTTTTTCCCCCCTTTCTGTATATTTTTTTCTTGGTTGTTTTTTTCCCCTTTTTTTGTTTTTTTTTATTGTTTTTCCCCCGTTTTTTGTGGTTTTTTTTTCTTGGTTGTTTTTTTCCCTTTTTTGGGTTTTTTTGTTTTTCCCCCTTTCTGTATTTTTTTCTTGGTTGTTTTTTCCCTTTTTTTTGTTTTTTGTGTTTTTCCCCCTTTTTGTGGGTTTTTTTCTTGGTTGTTTTTACCCTTTTTTTGGTTTTTTTCCCAAAACCCTCCTTTTTCTCCCCAAAGCTGGAGCTGCGCTGCCTCGAGGGCTCGGGACCCCGGGGGACCCTGAGGCCGCCCTCCCCCGGCCCCGAGTTCGCTGAGCCCCGGCTGCTCCCGGTGAGCCCCAAAACCCAAAATTCCTCCCCAAAAACCCCAAAACTCCGAATTCACCCCAAACTCTCTTCCTCCCCCTTCCCCCAGTTCGTGGAGCAGCGCCGGGAAAAGTGGCACCGGAAAAAGGTAACGGGAACCCCCCAAAATTCCCAAAAATTCCGTGAAATCGGGGTGGGGGAGGGGCCAGATCCTCCTCATTTCATTTTGGGGGGGGTCCCGTCTCCTCCCACTCCTGAAATAATAATTGTATTAATTTTTAATTAATAATTTCGGGGCGGTTTTAAGTGTTTTGTGTTTATTTTAACGTGACCACGCCCATTTAAGCCCCACCCCCCTCATTAACAATTTTTTTTCCTCCCCTCAGTTCCTCC
The DNA here is from genome assembly GCA_030060385.1 of Muscicapa striata striata. Classification (NCBI taxonomy): domain Eukaryota; kingdom Metazoa; phylum Chordata; class Aves; order Passeriformes; family Muscicapidae; genus Muscicapa; species Muscicapa striata. The sequence continues at coordinate 74,475 of JAREIS010000702.1, read as the reverse complement.
CCTCCCCCCCCTCAGGATTGGACCTTTCCAAGATGGTGGCGCTGATGGGGGGCGGGGCCGGCGCCGCGGGGGGCGGGGCCTCGCCCTCCCTGGCCCCGCCCCCGCGCTTCCGGCCGGAAGCAGAGGAGGAGGCGGAAACCGGAAGTGGGTGCTGCCCCCTGCTGGCCGACCCCATGCTGCCGCCCACTTCCGACTCGGATTAAGCCCCGCCCCTCCCTGACGGGGCCACGCCCCCTCCCCATATTTATATAAATATGTAAAATGTCTCTGTGTCATAGGGGGGCGGGGCAGGGGCGGGGCTGAGCGGGGCGGGGCCGAGCAGGGCAGGGCTGAGCGGGCAGGGCTGGCGGGACGGGAGGGACCCGGCCGGGGTTTTTTTTTTTAATAAAAGGTTTGGAAACGGAGCGAGTGCCGTGAGTGGTTTGTTTTGTTTTTTTTTTTTTTTTACCCCCGTAATTAAGCGCTAATTACGCTCCTCGTTTGATTCGTCCTCAGCTTTAATAAAGGTCTTTAATTAAACGCCCGCGGTAATTAATGATCCCCACACGCGGACTTTCCTCTCACCGAGCTCCCCCCTCACGATTTTCCCGCCTTTTCCTGTCACGTGAACTCATCCCCTCACGGTTTTCCCGCCACTCTTCCATCACGTGACCCCGCCCCTCGCGAGTTTCCCGCCCCTCACCGATCACGTGACACGGGAGCGGCGCCATTTCTGCCCGCTGTTTTGCATTCCCGTGTCACGTGATGACGGCGCCCCCCATACGTTCTTTTTTTCTCCTCGTCCCATGAGAAAGGAACCGCTTCTCCTCCGCCATTTCGGGAGGAGGAGGAGGCGGCGGCGGCGGCGGCGGCGGCGACTCGGGGGGTCCCGGGGGGGGGGGTCCCGTCGGGGGATCCCGGAGGAGCCCGAGGGTGCCGGGGGCCGCTCGGCCCGGCCGGGCCCCCTCATGGCGCTCAGCCTGGACCGCGAGGCCTTCTCGCGGCGGTTGCGGCGGCTCTACGCGAGCTGGCAGGTGGGGGAGGGGCGGCGGGGGGGGTGTTGTGAGGGGAATCGGGGTGGGGGAGGGGCCTGAGGGAGATTTTGGGGGGGCGGTGAGATAAATTTGGGGTGAAATTTGGGGAGGGGGCGGGGTCAATTTGGGGAAGGGGCGTGGGGAGCCCCCCCAGGAGGGGTAGGACGAAATTTAGGGGGAGGCTTTGGAGTGAATTTGGGGGGAACTTGGCGCGGTTGCCGGGTTTTGGGGGTGAATTTGAGTGGAATTGGGCGGGTAATTTTTGTGGGGGGGCATCGTGGGTTTTTTGGGGAGGGGTCTGAGGCTGCCCTGTGACCCCCCCCAGAAAGGCGAGGATGAGTTCGGGGGCGTCGATGCCATCGTGGTGGCCGTGGGGGTGGACGAGGAGATCGTGTACGCCAAATCCACGGCGCTGCAGGTGAGGGGGAGCCCCGAAATCTCTGAAGGAAAATCCCCAAAATCCCTGAGGAAAAATCCCAAAATCCCTGAGGGGAAAATCCTAAAATTCTTGAGGGGGAAGTCCCAAAATCCCTGAGGGAAAAATGCCAAAATTCTTTAGGGGAGGGTCCCAAAATCCCTGAGGGAAAATCACAAAATCCTTGGGGGAAAAAATCCCAGAATTCCTGAGGGAAAAATCCCAAAATTCCTGAGAGGAAAAAAATCCCAAAATTTTTGAGGGAAAATCCCAAAATCCCTGAGGGAAAATCCAAAAATTCTTGAAGGAAAATCCCAAAATTCCTGAGAGGAAAAAAATCCCAAAATTCCTGAGAGGAAAACCCCAAAATTCCTGAGAGGAAAAAATCCCAAAATTCCTGAGGAAAAAATCCCCAAAATTTTTATAAAATGCTCACGTAATTTTTTAGTTCTTTAATGGAGTTTTTAATGTTGTATTATAATTTTTTGATGTTTTCTTGTTGGTTTTTAACGTTTTTCCAATACTTTTAAAATGTTTTTCTGTAGTTTTTATGTGTTTTCTCATCGTTTTTTTAAGTTTCCCATCGTTTTTAACTGAATTAAAATTAATCAATTAAAATTTTAAAAAAATTATATTTAAATTAAAATCTTATAACTAATTAATTAGTTATTTTTTAATTAACCAAAAGAATTTGCTTTATTTTTTTGATGGATCCTGGTATTTCTGAAAAAAAATTTTTTCATTTTTGGGATGAATTCTCTCATTTTGGGGTGAATTCTCTCATTTTTGGGGTGAGTTCTCTCATTTTTTGGGTGAATTCCCTCGTTTTTGGGGTGAATTCTCATTTCCAGGTGGATCCCCATAACTTTTGGTGTTTCCCTGCCCCATTTAAAATTCTCCTATTCCCTTTAGGGGTTCCCCTGTCCCATTTTGGGGTTTCCCTGTCCCCTTTTGGGGTTTCCTGTCCCCTTTTGGGGTTCCCCTGCCCCTTTTTGGGTTTTCCTTTCCCCTTTTGGGGTTTCTCTGGTTCGTTTTGGGGTTCCCCTGCCCCATTTAAAATTCCCCTGACCCCATTTCGGGTTCTCTTTCCCTTTGGGGTGTCCCGGTTTTTGGGGTTCCCCTGCCCCATTTGGGGTTCCCCTGTAATTTTTGGGGTTCCCTGACCCATTTTGGGGTTCCCCTGACTGATTTTGGGGTTCCAGACGTGGCTGTTTGGGTATGAGCTCACCGACACGGTGATGCTGTTCTGCGAGGAGCGCCCCCATTTTGGGTTCCCTTTCCCTTTGGGGTGTCCCGGTTTTTGGGGTTCCTCTGCCCCATTTTGGGGTTTTTGGGGTTCCCCTGACTGATTCTGGGGTTTTTGGGGTTCCCCTGACTGATTTTGGGGTTCCAGACGTGGCTGTTTGGGTACGAGCTCACCGACACGGTGATGCTGTTCTGCGAGGAGCGCCCCCATTTTGGGTTCCCTTTCCCTTTGGGGTGTCCCAGTTTTTGGGGTTCCTCTGCCCCATTTAGGGGTTTTTGGGGTTCCCCTGACTGATTCTGGGGTTTTTGGGGTTCCCCTGACTGATTTTGGGGTTCCAGACGTGGCTGTTTGGGTACGAGCTCACCGACACGGTGATGCTGTTCTGCGAGGAGCGCGCGCTGTTCCTGGCCAGCCGCAAGAAGGTCGAGTTCCTCAAGCAGGTGGCCCAGGGCAAGGGGCCCGAGGGGGCCGGGGGCAACAGCAACAACAACGGGCTGCCGGCGGTCACCCTGCTCGTCAGGGAGAAGGTATTAATTAGGGTTCATTAGGGATTAATGGTTTTTAATGGAGTTTAATTGGGGATTAATAGGGGTTAATAGGGGGTTAATAGGGATTAATAGGGGTTAATGGGGTTTGGGGTGCTGGGGCTGCCGGCGGTCACCCTGCTCGTCAGGGAGAAGGTATTAATTAGGGTTCATTAGGGGTTAATGGTTTTTAATGGGGTTTAATTGGGGATTAATAGGGGTTAATAGGGATTAATAGGGATTAATGGGGTTTGGGATGCTGGGGCTGCCGGCGGTCACCCTGCTCGTGAGGGAAAAGGTATTAATTAGGGTTAATTTGGGTTAATTGTTTTTAATGGGGTTTAATTGGGGATTAATAGGGGTTAATAGGGGATTAATAGGGATTAATGGGGTTTGGGGTGCTGGGGCTGCCGGCGGTCACCCTGCTCGTCAGGGAAAAGGTATTAATTAGGGTTAATTTGGGTTAATTGTTTTTAATGGGGTTTAATTGGAGATTAATAGGGGTTAATAGGGGATTAATAGGAATTAATAGGGATTAATGGGGTTTGGGGTGCTGGGGCTGCCGGCGGTCACCCTGCTCGTCAGGAAAAGGTTAATAGGGTTAATTTGGGTTAATTGTTTTTAATGGGGTTTAATTGGAGATTAATAGGGGTTTATAGGGGATTAATAGGAATTAATAGGGATTAATGGGGTTTGGGGTGCTGGGGCTGCCAGCAGTGACACTGCTCGTGAGGAAAAGGTATTAATTAGGGACTAAGGGATTAATGGGGCTTAATTGGGGGTTAATGGAGAATTAATGGGGGATTAATTGTGGATTAATGGTGAATTAATTAGGGATTAATGGAGGATTAATGGTGAATTAATTAGGTATTAATGGGGGATTTGGGGGGGTTTTGGGGGTTTTGGGGGTTCTGGACTCCAACTTTGGGGTAACTTTGGGGCGTCTTTGGGCGGCCCTGCTGGGGCTGGAGTTGGGTTGGGAACCCCGATCTGGGCGTGGCCGCCCTTGGCCCCGCCCCCATGACCTCACCCCTCCCCATGGCCCCGCCCCCGCAGAACGAGAGCAACAAGGCCAACTTTGAGAAGCTGATCGAGGCGCTCAAGGGCAGCCGGGGCGGGCGGCGCCTTGGCGTCTTCGCCAAGGACAAATTCCCCGGCGAGTTCATGAAGAGCTGGAGCAGCGCGCTGAGCAAGGAGGGCTTCGAGAAGGTGGGGAGGAGGGGCTGGGGGAGGGGGTGGGAGGGGAAGGGTTGGGGTTGAGTTGGAAGAGTTGCAGTTGGGTTGGACGAGTTGGAGTTGGGTTGGAAGGGTTGGAGTTGGGTTGGGACAGTTGAAGTTGGGTTGGAAGAGTTGCAGTTGAGATAAAGTTGGGTTGGGACAGTCGAAGTTGGGTTGGAGTTGGGTTGGAAGAGTCGGAGTTGGGATGGAAGAGTCAGAGTTGAGTTGGAAGAGTTGCAGTTGGGTTGGAGTTGGGTTGGAAGAGTCGGAGTTGGGATGGAAGAGTTGCAGTTAAGTTAAAGTTGGGTTGGAAGAGTCAAAGTTGGGTTGGAAGAGTCAGAGTTGAGTTGGAAGAGTTGGAGTTGGGTTGGAAGAGTTGCAGTGGGCTTGGAGTTGGGTTGGACGAGTTGGAGTTGGGTTGGAAGAGACAGAGTTGAGTTAAAGTTGGGTTGGAAGAGTTGCAGTTGAGTTAAAGTTGGGTTGGAAGAGTCGAAGTTGGGTTGGATGGATTGGAGTTGGTTTGGAAGAGTCAGAGTTGAGTTGGAATTGGGTTGGATGGGTCAGAGTTGGGTTAGAAGAGTTGCAGTTGGGTTGGAGTTGGGTTGGAAGAGTTGCAGTTGAGTTAAAGTTGGGTTGGAAGCGTCAGAGTTGGGTTGGAATAGTCGGAGTTGAGTTGGAAGGGTTGCAGTTGGGTTGCAGTTGAGTTGGAGTTGGGTTGGATGGGTCAGAGTTCGGTCAAAGTTGGGTTGGAAGAGTCAGAGTTGGGTTGGTTGGGTTGGGTTCCGTTGGGTTGGGTTCAGTTGGGTTCCGTTTGGCTCTCTTGAGTTGGGTTGGGTTCCGTTGGGTTGGGTTGGGTTGTGTTGAGTTCGGTTGGGTTCCGTTGGGTTGGGTTGGGTTGTGTTGAGTTGGGTTGGGTTCCATTGGGTTCAGTTGGGTCCCGTTGGGTTCCATTGGGTCCCGTTGGGTCCCGTTGGGTCAGTGTCCATCCCGCTGGCCGCAGGTGGACGTCAGCGCGGCCGTGGCCCAGGCCATGGCGGCCAAGGAGGAGGTGGAGCTGGTTTGGAAGGGTTGGGTTGGGTTCCGTTGGGTTCCGTTGGGTCCCGTTGGGTTCCATTGGGTTGGGTTGGGTTCCGTTGGTCTCCGTTGGGTCCCGTTGGGTCAGTGTCCGTCCCGCTGGCCGCAGGTGGACGTCAGCGCGGCCGTGGCCCAGGCCATGGCGGCCAAGGAGGAGGTGGGGCTGGTTTGGAAGGGTTGGGTTGGGTTCCATTGGGTTCAGTTGGGTTGGGTTGGGTTCCGTTGGGTTCAGTTGGGTCCCGTTGGGTCCCGTTGGGTCCCGTCGGGTCAGTGTCCGTCCCGCTGGCCGCAGGTGGACGTCAGCGCGGCCGTGGCCCAGGCCATGGCGGCCAAGGAGGAGGTGGAGCTGGCGCTGATGCGCAAAGCCGCCGCCATCACCTCCGAGGTCTTCACCAAGTTCTTCAAGGAGCGCGTCATGGAGATCGTCGACGCCGACGAGGTGGGGCTGGACTCGGGGTCAAAAACGGGAGTTTTGGGGTTGGGTTGAGTCAAAAATGGGAATTTTGGCGTTGAGCTGGACAAAAATTGGAGTTTTGGGGTTGAGTTGGACAAAAAATTTGGGTGTTTGGGTTGGGTCAAAAATTGAAGTTTTGGGTGTTTGGGTTGGAACAAAAATTGGATTTTTGGGGTTGGGTTGAGTAAAAAATTGGAGTTTTGGGGTTGAGCTGGACAAAACAATTTGGGTGATTGGGTTGGGTCAAAAATTGGAGTTTTGGGGTTGGGTTGGACAAAAATGGGAGTTTTGGGGTTGGTCAAAAATTGAAGTTTTGGGTGTTCGGGTTGGAGCAGAATTAGAATTTTGGGGTTGGGTTGGACAAAAATGGGAGTTTTGGGGTCAGGTTGGACAAAAATTGGAGTTTTGGGGTTGGGTTGGGTGAAAAACGGGATTTTTTTGGGTCAACTTGCACCAAAAATGGGAGGTTTGGGGTCGGGGTGGCAGAAAAATTTGGAGTTTTTGGGTCAAAAATCAGAGTTTTTGGGTCGGGTTGGGTCCCACATGGGGGTTTTGGGTCGCACCGGAAATGGGAGTTTTTCTCCCAAAAACGCCCGTTTTGGGGCGGGGTTTGCCTGGCTCTGGTTTCTGTGGCGGCGCGGTGACGTCACGGTGACGTCACGGTGACGTCACCGCGCAGAAGGTGCGCCACAGCAAACTGGCCGAGGCGGTGGAAAAAGCCATCGAGGAGAAGAAATTCCTGGCGGGCGCCGACCCCTCGGCCGTGGAGATGTGCTACCCCCCCATCATCCAGAGCGGGGGCAACTACAACCTCAAATTCAGCGTGGTCAGGTACCCAAAATCACCCCAAATCACCCCAAAATTCATCCCAAATTATCCCCAAATTATCCCCAAATTATATCTGAAATCCCCCCAAAATTATCCCCAAATTTATCCCCCCATCATCCAGAGCGGGGGCAACTACAACCTCAAATTCAGCGTGGTCAGGTACCCAAAATCACCCCAAAATCATCCCTGAAGTCACCAAAAAATTATCCTCAAAGTCACCCCATTTTTCCCAATTCTCCCATTTCTCACCCCATTTTTCCCAATTCTCCCATTTCTCACCCCATTTTTTCCCAAATTCCCCATTTCTCCCCGTTTTCCCATTTTTTCCCAATTCCCGTTTTCCCGTTTTCCCAAAATCCCGTTTTCTGCCCCGTTTCCATAGCGACAAGAGCCACATGCACTTCGGGGCCATCACGTGCTCCATGGGGATCCGCTACAAGTCCTACTGCTCCAACCTGGTCAGGACGCTGATGGTGGACCCGCCCCAGGACATGCAGGAGCACTACGGCTTCCTGCTGACCCTGCAGGACACCCTGCTCAAAGAGTTAAAGCACGGTGAGTGACCACTGAGTGACCAGAGTGACCGCTGAGTGACCACACTGACCGCTGAGCGACAATCCCCATCACTGGCCCCATAGCGACTGACCCCATAGTGACTGACCCCATAACATCCCCTGTGGCACTGCGGGTTCCTGCTGACCCTGCAGGACACCCTGCTGAAAGGGTTAAAGCACGGTGAGTGACCGCTGAGTGACCACACTGACCGCTGAGCGACCATCCCCGTCACTGACCCCATAGCGACTGACCCCATAGTGACTGACCCCATAACATCCCCTGTGGCACTGCGGGTTCCTGCTGACCCTGCAGGACACCCTGCTGAAGGAGCTGAAACACGGTGAGTGACCACTGAGTGACCAGAGTGACCGCCGAGTGACCATCCCTGTCACTGACCCCATAGCGACTGACCCCATAGTGACTGACCCCATAACATCCCCTGTGGCACTGCGGGTTCCTGCTGACCCTCCAGGACACCCTGCTCAAAGAGTTAAAGCACGGTGAGTGACCACTGAGTGACCACACTGACCGCTGAGTGACCAGAGTGACCGCTGAGTGACCATCCCCGTCACTGACCCCATAGCGACTGACCCCATAGTGACTGACCCCATAACATCCCCTGTGGCACTGCGGGTTCCTGCTGACCCTCCAGGACACCCTGCTCAAAGAGTTAAAGCACGGTGAGTGACCGCTGAGTGACCAGAGTGACCGCCGAGTGACCACACTGACCGCTGAGCGACAATCCCCGTCACTGACCCCATAGCGACTGACCCCATAGTGACTGATCCCCTGTGGCACTGCGGGTTCCTGCTGACCCTGCAGGACACCCTGCTCAAACAGTTGAAACACGGTGAGTGACCACTGAGTGACCAGAGTGACCACTGAGTGACCACACTGACCGCTGAGTGACCAGAGTGACCGCTGAGCGACCATCCCTGTCACTGACCCCATAGTGACTGAGCCCATAGTGACTGATCCCCTGTGGCACTGCGGGTTCCTGCTGACCCTGCAGGACACCCTGCTCAAAGAGTTAAAGCACAGTGAGTGACCACTGAGTGACCAGAGTGACCGCCGAGTGACCACACTGACCGCTGAGCGACAATCCCCATCACTGACCCCATAGCGACTGACCCCATAGTGACTGACCCCATCACTGACCCCATAACATCCCCTGTGGCACTGCGGGTTCCTGCTGACCCTGCAGGACACCCTGCTCAAAGAGTTAAAGCACGGTGAGTGACCACTGAGTGACCAGAGTGACCGCTGAGTGACCACACTGACCGCTGAGCGACAATCCCCATCACTGACCCCATAGCGACTGACCCCATAGTGACTGACCCCATAACATCCCCTGTGGCACTGCGGGTTCCTGCTGACCCTCCAGGACACCCTGCTGAAGGAATTGAAACACAGTGAGTGACCACTGAGTGACCACACTGACCGCTGAGTGACCAGAGTGACCGCTGAGTGACCATCCCCGTCACTGACCCCATAGCGACTGACCCCATAGTGACTGACCCCATAACATCCCCTGTGGCACTGCGGGTTCCTGCTGACCCTCCAGGACACCCTGCTGAATGGGTTAAAGCATGGTGAGTGACCACTGAGTGACCAGAGTGACCCCAATTCCCCCTGAGTGACCCCACTGACCCCTGAGCGACCAGTGAGTGACCCCAAGTGACCAGAGTGACCGCTGAGTAACCCAAATGACACCAATCCCCTGGATGACCCCTGAGTGAACCCAATAACCCCTCACTGACCCCAGAGTGACCCCACTGACCCCCCTGAGTGACCCCAATGACCCCAGTCTCCCTGACTGACCCCCTGAGTGACCCCAATCTCCCTGACTGACCCCTGAGTGACCAGAGTGACCCCACTGACCCCCCAATGACCCCAATGACCCCCGAGTGACCAGAGTAACCCCCCTGACACCCGAGTGACCCCCTGCCCCCGCTGACCACTGAGTGACCAGAGTGACCCCACTGACCCCGGAGTGACCCCCTGCCCCCCCGCTGACCACTGAGTGACCAGAGTGACCTCTGAGTGACCCCAAGGACCGCTGAGTGACCCCACTGACCCCGAGTGACCCCCTGGCCCCGCTGACTTCCGAGTGACCCCAATGACCCCTGAGTCACCCCACTGACCCCCTGCCCCGCGAGTGACCCTGAGTGACCCCAATGACCCCTGAGTGACCCCAATTCCCCATGACTGACCCCTGAGTGACCCCACTGACCCTCACTCATCCCCACTGACCCCCTGCCCCCCGAGTGACCGCCGAGTGACCGCCCCGCCCCGCAGGCGCCCGGCTCTGCGACGTCACGCCGCCGTCATGGACGTGGTCAAAGCAGCGGCCGGAGCTGCTGGGCAAGGTCACCAAGAACCTGGGGTGAGAGCGGCCGGCTCGGGCGGGGGCGCCGGGGGCACCGGGGTCAGCGCGGTCACTCGGGGTCACTCTGCGGCCACCCAGGTTCGCCATGGGCATCGAGTTCCGCGAGGGCTCCCTGGTCATCAACAGCAAGAACCAGCAGCGCCTCAAGAAGGGTGAGGGGCCCCAGAGTCCTCCTTGGCTGTCCCCAAAACCTCCCTTTTCACCCCAAAACCTCCCTTTTCACCCCAAAACCTCCCTTTTCACCCCAAAATCTGCATTTTCATCCCCAAAATCCTCCTTGGCTGTCCCCAAAACCTCCCTTTTCACCCCAAAACCTCCTTTTTCACCCCAAAACCTCCCTTTTCACCCCAAAATCTGCCTCTCCAACCCAAAATCTGCTTCTGCAACCAAAAATCCCCCTTTTTATCCCAAAATCACCATTTTCCAACCCAAAATCTGCCTCTCCAACCCAAAATCTGCATTTTTCATCCCCAAAATTCCCATTTCCCACCCCAAAATCTGCTCCTCCAACCCAAAATCCCCCTTTTCCCTGATAATTTTGATTTTTTTTCCCTGATAAGTTTTCATTTATTTTTATCCCTGATAAATTCTGATTTATTTTTTTCCCCTGATAAATTTTGATTTATTTTTTCCCCCGATAAATTTTATTTTTTTCCCTGATAAATTTTGATTTAATTTTTCCCTGATAAATTTTGATGTACTTTATTTTTATCCCTGATAAATTTTGATCTATTTTTTCCCCTGATAAATTTTGATTTACTTTTTTTTTTCCCCTGATAAATTTTGATTTATTTTTCCCCTGATACATTTTATTTTTTCCCTGATAAATTTTGATTTATTTTTTCCCCTGATAGATTTTGATTTATTTTTTCCCCCGATAAATTTTATTTTTTTCCTTGATAAATTTTGATTTAATTTTTCCCTGATAAATTTTGATTTACTTTATTTTTATCCCTGATAAATTTTGATCTATTTTTTCCCCTGATAAATTTTGATTTACTTTATTTTTTCCCCTGATATATTTTGATTTATTTTTTCCCCTGACACATTTTATTTTTTCCCTGATAAATTTTGATTTATTTTTTCTCCCTCTGATAAATTTTGATTTATTTTTTCCCCTGATAAATTTTGATTTACTTTATTTTTTCCCCTGATAAATTTTATTTTTTTCCCTGATAAATTTTGATTTACTCTATTTTTATCCCTGATAAATTTTGATTTATTTTTTCCCCTGATAAATTTTATTTTTTTTCCCCTGATAAATTTTTATCAATGCTGTACTTTTTTACCGAATGCCCGTGTTTTGCCCCCGTTCCAGGGATGGTTTTCAGCATCAACGTGGGGCTGTCGGAGCTGCCCAACAAGGAGGGCAAGCGGCCGGAGGAGCGGACGTACGCGCTCTTCATCGGCGACACCGTCATGGTGGACGAGGTGGGCGGGGCCCCGGGCCCCGAGAACCGGCCAATCGCGGCCCTGCGGCTGCTCCCCTCGGCCAATCACAGCCGTGCTCCCTTCGGCCAATCACGGCCTTGCGACTGCTCTCCTCGGCCAATCGCGGCCCTGCGGCTGCTCCCCTCGGCCAATCGCGGCCTTGTGTCTGCTCCCCTCGGCCAATCACAGCCGTGCTCCCATGGGCCAATCACGGCCTTGCGTCTGCTCCCCTCGGCCAATCACGGCCTCCCTTCCCTCGGCCAATCATGGCCTTGCGTCTGCTCCCCTCGGCCAATCGCGGCCCTGCGGCTGCTCCCCTCGGCCAATCACGGCCTCCCTTCCCTCAGCCAATCACAGCTTCCATTCCCTCGGCCAATCGCGGCCTTGCTCCCCTCAGCCAATCACAGCTTCCATTCCCTCGGCCAATCGCGGCCTTGCTCCCCTCAGCCAATCACAGCTTCCATTCCCTCGGCCAATTGCGGCCTTGCTCCCCTCAGCCATTGGCCCCTCCCCTCAGGCTGTGGCTCCTCCCCTCAGGCTGTGGCCCCTCCCCACAGGCCGTGGCCCCTCCCCTCAGCCAATGGCTCCTCCCCTCAGGCTGTGGCTCCTCCCCTCAGCCAGTGGCTCCTCCCCTCAGGCTGTGGCCCCTCCCCTCAGGCTGTGGCCCCTCCCCTCAGGCTGTGGCTCCTCCCCTCAGGCCATGACCCCTCCCCTCAGGCTGTGGCTCCTCCCCTCAGCCAGTGGCTCCTCCCCCCAGCAATGACTCCTCCCCTCAGGCCGTGGCCCCTCCCCCTCAAGCTGTGGCCCCTCCCCTCAGGCTGTGGCCCCTCCCCTCAAGCTGTGGCTCCTCCCCCCAGCAATGACTCCTCCCCTCAGGCCGTGGCCCCTCCCCTCAAGCTGTGGCCCCTCCCCTCAGGCCGTGGCCCCTCCCCTCAGCAATGACTCCTCCCCTCAGGCCGTGGCCCCTCCCCTTTAAGCTGTGGCCCCTCCCCTCAGGCCATGGCCCCTCCCCTCAGCAATGACTCCTCCACTCAGGCCGTGGCCCCTCCCCTCCCGCCCCTCAGCCAATCCCGTTTCCCCTCCCCTCGGCCAATCACGTCTCTCCGCTCCCCTGGCCCCGCCCCCGCAGGACGGCCCGGCCGTGGTGCTCACCTCCGTCAAGAAGAAGGTGAAGAACGTGGGGATTTTCCTCAAGGTGAGCGCGGGTTTTGGGGCCAAACCCCAGGATTTTGGGAAAAAACCCGCGGGGGGGGCTGGGGGGGTCGACTTTGGGGGGGGTTCTCCTCAGGGTTTGGGTTTTTGGGGGATTTTGTGGGGGGTTCTCCTCAGGGTTTGGGTTTTGGGTTAATTTTGGGGGTTCTCCTCAGGGTTTGGGTTTTTGGGTTAATTTTGGGGGGAGTTCTCCTCAGGGTTTGGGTTTTTGGGTTAATTTTGGGGGATTTTGTGGGGGGTTCTCCTCAGGGTTTGGGTTTTTGAGTTAATTTTGGGGGTGGTTCTCCTCAGGGTTTGGGTTTTTGAGTTAATTTTGGGGGATTTTGGGAGGATTCTCCTCAGGGTTTGGGTTTTTGGGGACATTTTGGGGGCGTTTTCCCGCCCTTCATGGGACAGAATTTGGGGCCTTTTCCTTGGAATCTCCGGGAATTCGGGCGGGTTCGGGTGGATTTGGACATTCCGGGCGTTCTTTGCCCAAATTCCCCGAATCCTTTGCCTAAATTCCCCAAATTTTTTCCCAAATTCCCTGAATTCTTTGCCTGCTTTCCTCCAATTCTTTGCCCAAATTCCACAAATCTTTTTCCTGAATTCCTCAAGTTCTTTGCCTGAATTTTCCGAATTCTTTTCCCAAATTCCCCAAATCCTTTCCCCAAAATCCCTGAGTTCTTTGCCCGAAATCCCCGAATCCTTTTCCCAAATTCCCCGAATTCTTTGCCTGAATTCCCCAAATTTTTTCCCAAATTCCCCGAATTCTTTGCCTGAATTCCCCAAATTTTTTCCCAAATTCCCTGAATCCTTTGCCTGCTTTCCCCAAATTCTTTGCCGAATTTCTCCGAATTCTTTCCCTGTTTTCCCCCAATTCTTTTTCTGTTTTCCCCCGAATTCTTTCCCTGTTTTCCCCAAATTCTTTCCCTGTTTTCCCCAAGTTCTTTGCCCGAATTCCCGCATTTTTTGCCCCAATTCTGCGTTTCTGTCCCCAGAATGAGGACGAGGATGAGGAGGAGCCGGACAAGGACGCGGCCGAGGATCTGCTGGGCCGGAGCTCCCGCGCTGCCCTGCTGACCGAGCGCACCAGGGTGGGTGTAACTGACCACTACTGACCATCACTGACCACTGCTGGCCATCACTGACCAGCACTGACCATCACTGACCACACCCTGACCCACTGCACCCTGCCCCTGCCCTGAGCCCTGCTGACCGAGCGCACCAGGGTGGGTGTAACTGACCATCACTGACCAGCACTGACCATCACTGACCACCACTGACCACTCCTGTGTCCACACAGAACGAACTGACCGCCGAGGAGAAGCGCCGGGCCCACCAGAAGGAACTGGCCACGCAGCTCAACGAGGACGCGCGGCGGCGCCTGACGGAGCAGAGGGGCGAGCAGCAGACACAAAAGTGAGGGAATTCACCCCAAAAATAACGGGAATTCACCCCAAAATAATTCCCCAATCCCCCCCCAAATTCCCAAATTTCCGTTTTTCCCAAAATCCCGTTTTTTCTCCCCAATCCAGGGCCCACAAGTCGAACGTGTCATGCAATTCCTGCCCTGATTTTTTCCCAATTCCTCCAATTTCTACCTCAATTCCTGCACTGATTTTTCTCCCCAATTCCCAAACCCTCCAAATTTCCATTTTTTTTCCCCAAATCCTGTTTTTTCTCCCCAATCCAGGGCCCACAAGTCGAACGTGTCGTGCAATTCCTGCCCTGATTTTTTCCCAATTCCTCCAACTTCCACCTCAATTCCTACCCCAATTTTTCTCCCCAATTCCCAAATCCTCCAAATTTCCATTTTTTTTCCCAAAATCCTGTTTTTTCTCCCCAAAACCCCCGTTTTTTGCCCCGTTCAGTCGAACGTGTTCAGTCGAACGAACAATTCCTTCCCTGTTTTTTTCCCCAATTCCTGCTCCAATTTCCAATTCCTGCCCCAGTTCCTGCTCTGACTTTTCCCCCAATCCCCCCCCAATTCCCACATTTCCATTTTTTCCCCAAATCCCGTTTTTTCCCCTCAACCCAGGGCCCACAGGTCGAACGTGTCATGCAATTCCTTCCCTGATTTTTTCCCAATTCCTCCAATTTCTACCTCAATTCCTGCACTGATTTTTCTCCCCAATTCCCAAACCCTCCAAATTTCCATTTTTTTCCCCAAAATCCTGTTTTTTCTCCCCAAAACCCCCGTTTTTTGCCCCGTTCAGTCGAACGTGTTCAGTCGAACGAACAATTCCTTCCCTGATTTTTTCCCCAATTCCTGCCCCAATTTCCAATTCCTGCCCCAATTCCTGCTCTGACTTTTCCCCCAATCCCCCCCCAATTCCCACATTTCCATTTTTTCCCCAAATCCCATTTTTTCCCCCCAACACAGGGCCCACAAGTCGAGCGTGTCATGCAATTCCTGCCCTGATTTTTTCCCAATTCCTCCAATTTCCACCTCAATTCCTACCCCGATTTTTCTCCCCAATTCCCAAACCCTCTAAATTTCCATTTTTTTCCCCAAATCCCGTTTTTTCTCCCCAACCCAGGGCCCGGAAGTCGAACATGTCGTGCAATTCCTGCCCTGATTTTTTCCCAATTCCTCCAATTTCTGCCCCAATTCCTGCCCTGACTTTTTCCCCAATCCCCCCCCAATTCCCACATTTCCATTTTTTCCCAAAATGCTGTTTTTCCTCCCCGACCCAGGGCCCGGAAGTCGAACGTGTCGTACAAGAGCGCGGCGCTGCTGCCGCGGGAGCCGCACGTGCGCGAGATGAAAATCTACATCGACAAGAAGTACGAGAGCGTCATCATGCCCGTGTTTGGCATCGCCACGCCCTTCCACATCGCCACCATCAAGGTGGGAACCGACCCAAAATATGGAAAATTCGACCCAAAAAATGGGCGGGGTGAAAAAACGGGGTGAAAAATGACAAAAAAATGGGGTAAAAACGGGGAAAAATGGGAAATGTTTGGCATGGCCACGCCCTTCCACATCGCTGCCATCAGGGTGGGAATGGACCCAAAAAATGGGGAATTTGACCCAAAAAATGGGGGGGTGAAAAAACGGGGTGAAAAATGACAAAAAAAAGGGGTAAAAATGGGGAAAAATGGGAAATGTTTGGCATGGCCACGCCCTTCCACATCGCTGCCATCAGGGTGGGAATGGACCCAAAAAATGGAAAATTTGACCCAAAAAAGGGGGGGGTGAAAAAACGGGGAGAAAGGGGGAAAAAACGGGGTGAAAAATGGCGAAAAAATGGCAGAAAAAATGGGGAAAAACCAGGATGAAAATCAGGGGAAAAAAAGGCAAAAATGGGGCAGAAAATGGCAAATGCCAAAATCCCGTTTTTCCCAAAATCCCATTTTTTTTCCCCAAACCTTTTTTTTTTCCCTGAACCTTTTTTTTTTTTTTTTCCCTCAATCCCCCATTTTTTTTTCTCACAATCCCCATTTTTTTCCCAAAATCCCTTTTTTCCCAAACCCCATTTTTCCCACACCCCATTTATTCCCCAAAATCTCCATTTTTCCCCAAACCCCATTTTTTCCCAAAAATCCCCATTTTTCCCCAAAATCCCATTTTTCCCCCAAACCCTATTTTTACCCACAACACCCTTTTAACCCAAACTGACCCAAACTCCCCCGAAATCCCCCCAAAACGCAAAATCCTCATTTTTCCCAAAAACCCATTTTTTCCCCAAACCTTTTTTTTTTCCTCCCAATCACACTTTTTCCCTTCAACTCCCCGTCTTTTCCCCCAAAATCCCATTTTCCCCCAAACCTTTTATTTCCCCAAATCCTATTTTTTTCCCCAAAATCTCATTTTCTCCCCAAACCTTTTTTTTCCCCCAAACCCTTTTCTTTCCCCTCAATCCCCATCTTTTTTTTTCCCCAAAATCCCCATTTTCCCCAAAATCCCATTTCCCCCTAACCTTTTTATTTCCCCAAAATCCCCATTTTTTCCCCAAAATCCCATTTTCTCCCCAAACCTTTTTTTTCCCCCAAACCCTTTTCTTTCCCCTCAATCCCCCATCTTCTTTTTCCCCCAAAATCCCCATTCTTCCCCCAAAATCCCATTTCCCCCAAACCTTTTTATTTCCCCAAATCCTATTTTTTTCCCCAAAATCCCATTTCCTCCCCAAACCCTTTTTTTCCCCCAAACCCTTTTTTTTTCCCCAAAATCCCCATTTTTCCCCCAAAATCCCATTCCCCCAAACCTTTTTATTTCCCCAAATCCTATTTTTTTCCCCAAAATCCCATTTTCTCCCCAAACCTTCTTTTTCCCCCAAACCCTTTTTTTTTCCCTCATTCCCCCATCTTTTTTTTTTTCCAAAATCCCCATTTTCCCCAAAATCCCATTTCCCCCAAACCTTTTATTTCCCCAAATCCTATTTTTTTCCCCAAAATCCCATTTTCTCCCCAAACCCTTTTTCCCCCAAACCCTTTTTTTTTTCCCTCAATCCCCATCTTTTTTTTTCCCCAAAATCCCATTTTCCCCCAAACCTTTTTATTTCCCCAAATCCTATTTTTTTCCCCAAAATCCCATTTCCTCCCCAAACCTTTTTTCCCCCAAACCCTTTTTTTTCCCCCAAAATCCCCATTTTTCCCCAATATCCCATTTCCCCCCAAACCTTTTTATTTCCCTAAATCCTATTTTTTCCCCAAAATCCCATTTTCTCCCCAAACCTTCTTTTTTCCCCAAACCCTTTTTTTTTCCCTTCAATCCCCCATCTTTTTTTTCCCCCAAAATCCCTTTTTCCCCCAAAACTTTTTCTCACAATCCCCATCTTTTCCCCCACTGTTTTCCCCAAAATCCTGATTTTCTCCCCAAAACCCCCCAACACCCTTTTAACCCAAACTGACCCAAAATCCCCCGAATTCTCCCCAAAACGCAGAACATCAGCATGTCCGTGGAGGGCGACTACACCTACCTGCGCATCAACTTCTTCTGCCCGGGCAGCGCCCTGGGCCGCAACGAGGGCAACATCTTCCCCAACCCCGAGGCCACCTTCGTCAAGGAGATGTGAGTGACCACCCCTGCGGTCAGTGTGGGGTCAGTGTGGGGTCAGTGTGGTCACTCAGGGGTCAGTGCGGTCAGTTCTGCCCGGGCAGCGCCCTGGGCCGCAACGAGGGCAACATCTTCCCCAACCCCGAGGCCACCTTCGTCAAGGAGATGTGAGTGACCATCCCTGCGGTCAGTGGGGGGTCAGTGGGGGGTCAGTGTGGTCACTCAGGGTCAGTGTAGTCACTCAGCGGTCAGTGTAGTCACTCAGCGGTCAGTGTAGTCACTCAGCGGTCAGTGCGGTCACTCAGCGGTCAGTGTAGTCACTCAGCGGTCAGTGTAGTCACTCAGTGGTCAGTGTGGTCACTCTGGGGTGGTTTCTCCCCGGTGGTCACTCATCAGTCAGGGTGGTCACTCAGCGGTCACTCAGCGGTCAGTGCAGTCACTCAGCAGTCAGTGCAGTCACTCAGTGGTCACTCAGCGGTCACTCAGTGGTCACTCAGCAGTCAGTGCACTCACTCAGCAGTCACTCTGGGGTGGTCAGTGTGGTCGTTCAGCGGTCACTCAGTGGTCACTCAGCAGTCACTCAGCAGTCAGTGTGGTCACTCAGCAGTCAGTGCGGTCACTTAGCGGTCACTCAGCAGTCAGTGTGGTCACTCAGCGGTCACTCAGTGGTCACTCAGCAGTCACTCAGCAGTCAGTGTGGTCACTCAGCAGTCACTCTGGGGCGGTCAGTGCGGTCACTCAGTGGTCACTCAGCAGTCAGTGCAGTCACTCAGCGGTCACTCAGTGGTCACTCAGCAGTCACTCAGCAGTCAGTGTGGTCACTCAGCAGTCACTCTGGGGCGGTCAGTGCGGTCACTCAGTGGTCACTCAGCAGTCAGTGCAGTCACTCAGCGGTCACTCAGTGGTCACTCAGCAGTCACTCAGCAGTCAGTGTGGTCACTCAGCAGTCACTCTGGGGCGGTCAGTGCAGTCACTCAGTGGTCACTCAGCAGTCAGTGCGCTCACTCAGCAGTCACTCTGGGGTGGTCAGTGTGGTCGTTCAGCGGTCACTCAGCAGTCACTTAGCAGTCAGTGTGGTCACTCAGCAGTCAGTGCGGTCACTCAGTGGTCACTCAGCAGCCAGTGCAGTCACTCAGCGGTCACTCAGTGGTCACTCAGCAGTCACTCAGCAGTCAGTGTGGTCACTCAGCAGTCACTCTGGGGCGGTCAGTGCGGTCACTCAGTGGTCATTCAGCGGTCACTCAGCGGTCAGTGCAGTCACTCAGCGGTCACTCAGTGGTCACCCAGCGGTCACTCAGCGGTCAGTCGGTCACTCCGGCCCCTCTCCCCAGCACGTACCGCGCGTCCAACCTGAAGCCGCCGGGCGAGCAGACGGTGCCGGCGTCCAACCTGCAGAACGCCTTCCGCATCATCAAGGAGGTGCAGAAACGCTACAAGACCCGCGAGGCCGAGGAGAAGGAGAAGGAGGTGGGCACTGGGCACTCAGGGGTCACTCAGGGTCACTCAGGGTCACTCAGGGTCACTCAGGGTCACTCAGGGGTCACTCAGGGGTCACTCGGGGGCAGGAGAGTTGGTGGTCAATGGTTGATGAGCAGACGTTGAGTGGGCGTTGAGTTTTTAATGAGTGGTCATTGAGTGGTCAGGGAATGGTCATTGAGCAGAGGCTGGGTGGTCATTGGTCATTGAGGAGTTATTGAGTGGTCATTGGTCACTGAGTGGTCATTGAGTGGACGTTGAGTGGGCGGTCAGTGGTTGACGAGTGGTCATTGAGTGGGCGTTAAATGGTTATTGACCGTTAAATGGTCACTCAGTGGTCACTGACTCAGTGTCACTCAGCAGTCACTCAGCGGTCACTGGTCACTCAGCGGTCACTGAGCAGTCGCTGGTCACTCAGCCGTCAGTGGTCACTCAGCGGTCACTCAGTGGTCACTCTGTGTCCGCAGGGCATCGTCAAGCAGGACTCTCTGGTCATCAACCTGAACCGCAGCAACCCCAAGCTCAAGGACCTTTACATCCGGCCCAACATCGCCCAGAAGCGCATGCAGGGGGCGCTGGAGGCGCATGTGAATGGTGAGGAAAAACCCAAAATCCACAGAATTCACCCCAAAAATAATCCCGGAAAAAAATACCCAAAATAACCCTGAAAAAATCCTGAAAAAATCCCCAAAAAATCCCCAATAAAGGGGGTTGGGGGAGGGGCCAGGCGCATGCAGGGGGCGCTGGAGGCGCACGTGAACGGTGAGAGAAAAACCCAAAATCCACTGAATTCACCCCAAAAATAATCCCGGAAAAAAATACCCAAATATCCCTGAAAAAATCCCAAAAAATCCTGAAAAAATCCCCAAAAAATCCCCAATAAAGGGGGTTGGGGGAGGGGCGAGGCGCATGCAGGGGGCGCTGGAGGCGCACGTGAACGGTGAGAGAAAAACCCAAAAATGGCAAAATTCACCCCAAAAATAATCCTGGAAAAAAATACCCAAAATAACCCTGAAAAAATCCCCAAAAAATCCCCAAAAAATCCCCAATAAAGGGGGTGTGGGGAGGGGCCAGGTGCATGCAGGGGGCGCTGGAGGCGCACGTGAATGGTGGGAAAAACCCAAAATCCACAGAATTCACCCCAAAAATCACCCCCAAAAAAATCCCGAAAAAATACCCAAAAATGGCAAAAAATCCTTAAAATGGTGCGATTTTCCCAATTTTGGGATTTTTTTGGTGCGATTTTCCTGATTTTGGGATTTTTTTTTGGTGCGATTTTCCCGATTTTAGGATTTTTTTTGGTGCGATTTTCCCGATTTTGGGATTTTTTGGTGCAATTTTCCCGATTTTGGGGGTTTTTTTGGTGCGATTTTTCCTGATTTTGGGATTGTGATATTGGTGCCATTTTTCCCGAATTTGGGATATTTTTTTGGTGCCAATTTTGGGATTTTTTTTTTTGTGCAATTTTCCCGATTTTGGGATTTTTTTTGGTGCAATTTTCCCGATTTTGTAATTTTTTTTGGTGCCATTTTTCCCAATTTTGGGATTTTTTTTGGTGCAATTTTCCCGATTTTGGGATTTTTTTTGGTGCCATTTTTCCCAATTTTGGGATTTTTTTTTTTTGTGCAATTTTCCCGATTTTGGGATTTTTTTTGGTGCGATTTTCCCGATTTTGGGGGTTTTTTTGGTGCCATTTTTCCCGATTTTGGAATTGTGATATTGGTGCCATTTTCCCCGAATTTGGGATATTTTTCTGGTGCCATTTTCCCGATTTTGGGATTTTTTTTGGTGCCATTTTTCCCAATTTTGGGATTTTTTTTTGGTGCCATTTTCCCGATTTTGGGGGTTTTTTTGGTGTGATTTTGGTGCGATTTTCAGGGATTTCGGGGCGGTTCTGACGGGTTTCGATAACTCCTGATAAATTTTGATAAATTTTGATAATTTTGATAATTTTTTCCCAATTTGGGATTTTTTTCCCCCCCAGGGTTCCGGTTCACGTCGGTGCGGGGGGACAAGGTGGACATCCTGTACAACAACATCAAGCACGCCGTGTTCCAGCCCTGTGATGGGGAGATGATCATCGTGCTGCACTTCCACCTCAAGGTCTGGGGCAAAAAACGGGGATTTTGGGCAAATCCCGCCTGAAAAAAATAAATTAAAAAATCCCTAAAAAAATCCCCCCCAAAAAATACCAAAAAATAAAAAAAAATCCCCCAAAAAACCCCCCCCAAAAATACCAATAAATCCTTAAAAAATCCCTAAAAAAAAATCCCCTTAAAAAATCCTTAAAAAAATCCCCCCAAAAAATCCGAAAAAATACCGAAAAATCCCAAAAGAATTCCTAAAAATCCCCACAAAAATCCTTTAAAAATCCCCCAAAAAACTCCTAAAAAATACCAAAAAATCCCCTCAAAAATCCTTAAGAAATCCCTAAAAAAACCCCCAAAAAAACTCCTAAAAATACCAAAAAATCCCCCAAAAAATCTTTTTAAAAAATCCCTAATAAAAATCCCCCAAAAAAATCCTTAAAAACACTGAAAAAAATCCCCCAAAAATACTTTAAAAAATCCCTAAAAAATTCCCCCTAAAAATCCGAAAAAATACCAAAAAATCCCCCAAAAATTTCTAAAAAAATCCCCCCAAAAATCCTTTAAAAAATCCCCTCAAAAAAGCCACCCAAAAAAAAACCCCAAAAATTACCAAAAAATCCCCCAAAATTCCCCAAAAAAACCCATAAAAAATCTTAAAAATTACCAAAAAATCCCCTCAAAAAATCCTAAAAAACACCAAAAAATCCCCCAAAAATCCTTTAAAAAATCCCCCAAAAAATCCTTAAAAATCCCTAATAAAAATCCCCCCCAAAGATCCTAAAAAAATACCAAAAAATCTCCCCCAAAAATCCTTAAAAAATTTGACAATTTTGGGTCAAAATTGATTTTGGGTCATAACTTGACAGTTTTGCATCAAAATTTGACGGTTTTGGGTCAAAACTTGATGGTTTTGCTTCAAAATTTGACAATTTGGGGTCAAAATTCAGCCATTTTGGGTCAAAACTGATTCAGGGCCAAAACTTGGTGGGTTTGGGTCAAAATTTGACAATTTTGGGTCAAAATTTGTCGATTTTGGGTCAAAACTCGACCGTTTCTTGCCAGCACCCAACCCCAGGCCCCCCAAACCAGTCGAGTTTTGGGTGAAAAACCCGAGAATTGGGGGTTGGAACCTCCCGATTCCCGCGGGGTTTGGGGCTCCCGGTGCGGGAATTGGGGGATTTTTGCCCAAAAAGGGGATTTTTGGCCCCAGAACGCCATCATGTTCGGCAAGAAGCGGCACACGGACGTGCAGTTCTACACCGAGGTGGGCGAGATCACCACGGACCTGGGCAAGCACCAGCACATGCACGACCGCGACGACCTCTACGCCGAGCAGGTTTGGGGCCAAAAACCGCGATTTTGGGAAAAATGGGGATTTTGGGGAGGAATCCGGGGATTTTGGGGAGAAATCCGGGGATTCTGGGGTGAAATCATGGGAATTTAGGGGTGAAATTCGGGGGTTTTGGGGTGTAATCAGAGGCAAGCACCAGCACATGCACAACCGCGACGACCTCTACGCAGAGCAGGTTTGGGGAGAAAAACCGCGATTTTGGGAAAAACGGGGATTTTGGGGAGAAATCCGGGGATTCTGGGGTGAAATCATGGGAATTTAGGGGTGAAATTGGGGGGTTTTGGGGTGTAATCAGAGGCAAGCACCAGCACATGCACAACCGCGACGACCTCTACGCAGAGCAGGTTTGGGGAGAAAAACCGCGGTTTTGGGCAAAACGGGGATTTTGGGGAGGAATCCGGGGATTTTGGGGAGAAATAATGGGAATTTAGGGGTGAAATTGGGGGATTTTTGGGGTGAAATTGGGGGATTTTGGGGTGAAATCTGAGGCAAGCACCAGCACATGCACAACCGCGACGACCTCTACGCAGAGCAGGTTTGGGGCCAAAAACCGCGATTTTGGGAAAAACGGGGGTTTTGGGGAGAAATCCGGGGATTCTGGGGTGAAATCATGGGAATTTAGGGGTGAAATCATGGGAATTTAGGGGTGAAATTGGGGGGTTTTGGGGTGAAATCTGAGGCAAGCACCAGCACATGCACGACCGCGACGACCTCTACGCAGAGCAGGTTTGGGGAGAAAAACTGCGATTTTGGGCAAATTCGGTATTTTGGGGAGAAATCCGGGGATTTTGGGGTGAAATCATGGGAATTTAGGGGTGAAATTCGGGGGATTTTTGGGGTGAAATTGGGGGATTTTGGGGTGAATTCTGTGATTTTTGGGGTGAATTTTGGCATTTTTGGGGCACAGATGGAACGGGAGACGTTTTTGGGGTGAATTCTGTGATTTTTGGGGTGAACTCTGTGATTTTTGGGGTGAATTCCCGGGATTTTTTTTGCCGTTTCCCGGGGTTTTGGCAGCTCCCCGTGTGCCCCGGATTTTTGGGGTGAATCTCTGGATTTTTGGGGTGAATCTCTGGGTTTTTGGGGTGAATCTGTGGATTTTTGAGGTGAATCTCTGGGTTTTTGGGGTGAATCTCTGGGTTTTTGGGGTGAATCTGTGGATTTTTGGGGTGAATCTCTGGGTTTTTGGGGTGAATCTCTGGGTTTTTGGGGTGAATCTCTGGGTTTTTGGGGTGAGTTGTGGCATTTTTGGGGCGCAGATGGAGCGGGAGATGCGGCACAAGCTGAAAACGGCCTTCAAGAACTTCATTGAGAAGGTCGAGGCTCTGACCAAGGAGGAGCTGGAGTTCGAGGTGCCCTTCCGGGAGCTGGGGTGAGTCTGGGGAGAAAACCGGGGAAATGGGGAAAAACGGGGAAATGGGAAAAACGGGTGAAAAACAGGGGGAAATGGGGGAAAACGGGTAAAAAACAGGGGGAAAATGGGAAAAAACGGGAGGGAAAAAATGGGGAAAAATGGGAAAAAATGGGGTGAAAAACAGGGGAAAAATGGGAAAAAATGGGGGGAAAATGGGGGGAAAATGGCAAAAAATTGGAAAAAATGGGAGGGAAAAACATGGGAAAATGGTTAAAAATGGGAAAAAACAGGAGGGAAAAATGGGAAAAAATGGGGGGAAAATGGTTAAAAGTGGGAAAAAACGGGAGGGAAAAAATGGGGGAAAATGGGAAAAAACGAGGGAAAAATGGGAAATAACGGGAGGGAAAAACAGGGGGAAAATGGGAAAAAATTGGAAAAAATGGGAGGGAAAAACGGGAAAAAATGGGGGGAAATGGTTAAAAGTGGGAAAAAAATAGGAGGGAAAAAATGGGGGAAAATGGGAAAAAATGGGAAAAAACGAGGGAAAAATGGTTAAAAATGGGAAAAAACGGGAGGGAAAAACGGGGGGAAAATGGGAAAAAATTGGAAAAAAAGGGGGAAAATGGGAAAAAATGGGAGGGAAAAAGGGGGAAAATGGGAAAAAACAGTGAAAAATGGGGAAAAATGGGAAAAAAAGGGAGGGAAAAACGGGAAAAAACAGGAGGGAAAAAACAGGGAAAAATGGGAAAAAACAGGGTGAAAAATGGGGAAAAATGGGAAAAAATGGGAGGGAAAAATGGGGGAAAACTGGGACAAAATGGTTAAAAATGGGAAAAAATGGGGAGAAAAGCGAGGGAAAATGGTTAAAAGTGGGAAAAAACGGGAGGGAAAAATGGGAAAAAATGGGGAGGAAAAATGGGGGAGAAATGGTTAAAAGTGGGAAAAAATGGGAGGGAAAAATGGGGGAAAAATGGGAAAAAACAAGGGAAAAATGGTTAAAAATGGGAAAAAATGGGGTGAAAAACGGGGAAAATGGGAAAAAATGGGAAAAAACGGGAGGGAAAAATGGGAAAAAATGGGAAAAACCGGGGGGGAAAATGGTTAAAAATGGGGAAAAACGGGAGGGAAGAATGGGGGGAAAATGGGAAAAAAATCAGGAAAAAATGAGGAAAGAATCAGAAAAAAAAAAGGGAAAAAATGAGGAAAAAATGGGGGGGAAAACCAGGAAAAATGGGGGAAAAAAAACAGGAAAAAAAAAGAGAAAAAACATCAGGAAAAAATGTGTAAAAATGGAATTTTGAGTGGATTTGGGGTCGTTTCCTGGGCAGTTTTGGGTTGTTTTCAGCCGATTTTGGGTCTTTCCGTTTTTGGGGGTTTTTTTCCCCAAATTTTGTGTTTTTTTCCCAGGTTCAACGGCGCCCCCTACCGGAGCACGTGCCTGCTGCAGCCCACGAGCAGCGCCCTGGTGAACTGCACCGAGTGGGTGAGTGCACCTGGGCAGGTGGGACAGGACAGGTGGGACAGGTACACTCCTAGGTGTGTCACAGGTGTAACTCAGGTGTAACCCAGGTGCACTCAGGTGTACCCAGGTACACTCAGGTGTAACTCAGGTGTAGTCCAGGTGTACCCAGGTGCACTCAGGTGTAACCCAGGTGTAACCCAGGTGTACTCAGGTACACTCAGGTGTACCTGGGTACACTCAGGTGTAACTCAGGTGCACCCAGTTACACTCAGGTGTAACCCAGGTGCACTCAGGTGCACTCAGGTGTAACTCAGGTGTAACCCAGGTGTACCCAGGTGCACTCAGGTGTAACTCAGGTGTAACCCAGGTGTACTCAGGTACACTCAGGTGTAACCCAGGTGTTACCCAGGTGTACTCAGGTACACTCAGGTGTACCTGGGTACACTCAGGTGTAACTCAGGTGCACTCAGTTACACTCAGGTGTAACCCAGGTGCACTCAGGTGCACTCAGGTGTAACTCAGGTGTAACCCAGGTGTACCCAGGTGCACTCAGGTGTAACCCAGGTGTACCCAGGTACACTCAGGTGTAACCCAGGTGCACTCAGGTGTAACCCAGGTGTACCCAGGTACACTCAGGTGCACTCAGGTGCACTCAGGTGTAACTCAGGTGTACCCAGGTGTAACTCAGGTGTAACTCAGGTGTAACTCAGGTGTACCCAGGTGTAACTCAGGTGTAACTCAGGTGTACTCA
This sequence comes from Muscicapa striata striata, assembly GCA_030060385.1. Taxonomy (NCBI): domain Eukaryota; kingdom Metazoa; phylum Chordata; class Aves; order Passeriformes; family Muscicapidae; genus Muscicapa; species Muscicapa striata. The sequence goes on along the minus strand of JAREIS010000702.1, from coordinate 48,651 downwards.
GGTGTAACCCAGGTGTATTTACCTGTCCCCAGCCCCCGTTTGTGGTCACTCTGGACGAGGTGGAGCTGATCCATTTCGAGTGGGTGCACTCAGGTGTAACTCAGGTGTAACCCAGGTGTACCCAGGTACACTCAGGTGTAACTCAGGTGTAACCCAGGTGTATTTACCTGTCCCCAGCCCCCGTTTGTGGTCACCCTGGACGAGGTGGAGCTGATCCACTTTGAGCGGGTTCAGTTCCACCTGAAGAACTTTGACCTGGTGATCGTGTACAAGGACTACGCGCGCAAGGTGACCATGATCAACGCCATCCCCGTGGCCTCGCTCGACCCCATCAAGGAGTGGCTCAAGTGAGACCTGAGGGGGGATTTTGGGGCATTTTGGGGGATTTTTTTGGGAATTTTTAGGATTTTTTTGGGGATTTTTTTGGATTTTTTATGATTTTCTTACGATTTTTTCGAGATTTTTTGGAGATTTGCTGGGGATTTTTTTGGATTTTTTTATTTTTTTTAGGGTTTTTTTTATTATTTTTGGGGGGTTTTTATTGATCTTTTTGGGAATTTGGGGGAAAATTTTGGGGAATTTTTTATTTTTTGGGGGGGGCTTGGGATTTTTTAGGATTTTTTTGGGATTTTTTTGGCATTTTTTTTAGGGATTTTTTTGGCATTTTTTAGGGTTTTTTTCTGATATTTTTTGGGGATTTTTTTGGAAATTTTGGGGATTTTTTTATATTATTTTTTGGGATGTTTTCAGGATTTTTGGGAGGGTTTTTTGGGATCAACGCCATCCCCGTGGCCTCGCTCGACCCCATCAAGGAGTGGCTCAAGTGAGGATTTGGGAGGTCTGGGGGGATTTTTTTGGAAATTTTTATGATTTTTTGGGGGATTTTTTAGGATTTTTGGGGATTTTTTATGATTTTTTGGGGATTTTTTTAGGATATTTTTTAGGATTTTTTAGGGATTTTTGGGGGATTTTTTAGGGATTTTTGGGGGATTTTTTTAGGATTTTTTGGGGACTTTTTATTATTACTTTAGGGATTTTTTAAAGATTTTTTAGGGATTTTTTTTTTATTTTTTAAGATTTTTTTATGATTTTTTGTGGATTTTTTGGGAGGGTTTTTTTGGGATCAATGCCATCCCCGTGGCCTCGCTCGACCCCATCAAGGAGTGGCTCAAGTGAGGATTTGGGGGATTTAGGGGATTTTTGGGGATTTTTTTGGGGAATTGTTAGGATTTCTTTTTTTTTTTTTTTTTTTTAATGATTTTTTAGGATTTTTTGGGGATTTTTTTAGGATTTTTCGGAATTTTGAGAGATTTTTTAGGATTTTTAGGATTTTTAGGGATATTTTGAGGATTTTTTTTTGGGGGTTTTTTAATGATTTTTTTGGGGAATTTGGGGAAAGCTTTTGTGGAATTTTTTTATTATTTTTGGGGGATTTTTGGGGGATTTTTAGGATTTTTTTGGATTTTTTATTATTATTTTAGGGATTTTTTTTTTTTTGGTGTTTTTAGGGATTTTTTCTGGGATTTTTGGGGTTTTTTTAGGTTTTTTGAGAATTTTTAGGATTTTTTGGGGATATTTTAGGATTTTTTGGGGGATTTTTAGGATTTTTTTTTATTTTTAGGATTTTTGGGGATATTTTTAGGATTTTTTTGGGATTTTTTAGGATTTTTTTTTTTTTATTTTTAGGATTTTTGGGGATATTTTGGGGATTTTTTGGGGGATTTTTTAGGATTTTTTTTTTTTTTTAGGATTTTTTGGGGATATTTTGGGGATTTTTTATGATTTCTTTGGGGATTTTTGATGATTTTTTTTTTTTAATTTGGGGAAAGTTTTGGGGAATTTTTTATAATTTTTGAGGTTTTTTTGGGGGGATTTTTAAAGATTTTTTCTTTAATTCTCTTACCTGTCCTACCTGCAGCTCTTGTGACCTCAAGCACACCGAGGGGGTTCAGTCTCACCTGTACCTGTCCCACCTGTATCTCACCTGTATCTCACCTGTGTCTCACCTGTGTCTCCCCTGTACCTGTCCCACCTGTGTCTCACCTGTCCCACCTGTCTCACCTGTCTCACCTGTCTCACCTGCAGCTCCTGTGACCTCAAGTACACCGAGGGGGTTCAATCCCTCAACTGGACCAAGATCATGAAAACCATCGTGGACGACCCCGAGGGCTTCTTCGAGCAGGGGGGGTGGAGCTTCCTGGAGCCCGAGGGAGAGGTGAGGCACACCTGGGGACAGGTGAGACACACCTGGGACACACCTGGGGGCAGGTGAGGCACACCTGGGATACACCTGGGCACGCCCAGGGACACACCTGGCCCCTCCCAGGCGCTGTGGGTGTGCCCAGGCCCCGCCCCCCCTTTACCTGGCGGGTCTCACCTGGCGGGTGTCACCTGCAGGGCTCGGAGGCGGAGCCAGGTGAGTCGGAGTCGGAGCTGGAGGACGAGACCTTCAACCCCTCGGAGGAGGACGAGGAGGAGGAGGAGGACAGCGACGAGGATTACTCCTCTGAGGCCGAGGAGTCAGGTGAGCACACCTGGGCACACCTGGGGCACACCTGGGATACACCTGGGCACACCTGGGATACACCTGGGCACACCTGGGGCACACCTGGGATATACCTGGGATACACCTGGGGACACCTGGGCACACCTGAGATACACCTGGGGTACACCTGGGCACACCTGGGTACACTTGGGGTACACCTGGGCACACCTGAGATACACCTGGGCACACCTGGGTTTCCTCCACTTTCCCCCCCCATTTCCCAATTTCCCATTTTTCCCCCGTTTTTCCCCCATTTCCCCAATTTCACCTTTCCCCCCCCCCCCATTTTTCCCAATTTCCCCCATTCCCTTTTTTCCCATTTTTCCCCCACTCTCCCCGTTTGTTGTTCCCGTTTTTCCCAATTTCCCGTTTTTTCGCCCCAAATCCCCCAGAGTACTCCAAGGACTCTCTGGGCAGCGAGGAGGAGAGCGGCAAGGACTGGGACGAGCTGGAGGAGGAGGCTCGCAAAGGTGGGACCCCAAAAACCCCCAAAAACCCCCCAAAATCCTAAAAATCCTAAAAAAATCCCCAAAAATTCCCGAAAAATCCTCAAAAATTCCTAAAAATCCCCAAAAATTCCAAAACAAATCCTAAAAAATCGCCCAAAAAAATCCCAAAAAAGAGGAGGAGGCTCGCAAAGGTGGGACCCCAAAAACCCCCAAAAACACCCCAAAAACCCCCCCCCAAAATCCTAAAAATCCTAAAAAATCCCCAAAAAATTCCCGAAAAATCCTCAAAAATTCCTAAAAAAATCCCAAAAATTCCAAAACAAATCCTAAAAATCGCCCAAAAAATCCCAAAAAGAGGAGGAGGCTCGCAAAGGTGGGACCCCAAAACCCCCCAAAATCCTAAAAAATCCTAAAAAAAAATCCCCAAAAAATTCCCCGAAAAATCCTCAAAAAATTCCTAAAAAAATCCCCAAAAATTCCAAAACAAATCCTAAAAAATCGCCCCAAAAAATCCCAAAAAAGAGGAGGAGGCTCGCAAAGGTGGGACCCCAAAAACCCCCAAAAACACCCCCAAAGAAAACCCAAAATCCTAAAAAATTCACCCAAAAAATTCCTAAAAAATTCCACCAAAAATTCCTAAAAAAATCCCCCAAAATTAAAAAAAAAAAATCCTAAAAAATCCCCAAAAAAATCCTCCCAAAGTCCCAAAAAAATCATAAAAAATCACCAAAAAAAATCCTAAAAATTACCAAGAAGTCCTCCAAAATTCCCCCAAAAAAATTTAAAATCCCCCAAAAAGTCCTAAAAATACAAAAAAATCCCCCAAAAAATCCCCCCAAAAATAATAAACCCTCCCCAAAAAAATCCTAAAATTACCAAAACATCCCCCAAAATTCCCAAAAAAAATCCTAAAAATTCCCCCCAAAAATCATAAAAAATCCCTAAAAAATCCTTAAAAAATCCCTAAAAAAATTCCCCAAAACCCAAAAATTCCTAAAAAATACCAAAAAATCCCCAAAATTTCTCTAAAAAATCCTAAAAAAATCCCCAAAAAATCCTTTAAAAATCTTTAAAAAATCACTAAAAATCCCCCCCAAAAAATCCTAAAAAATACCAAAAAATCCCCAAAATTTCCTTAAAAATCCCACAAAAATCCTTTAAAAATCCTTAAAAATACCAAAATCCCCAAAATTTCCTAAAAATCCCCAAAAAATTTAAAAATCCTTAAAAATAACAAAAATCCCCAAAATTTCCTTAAAAATCCCCTAAAATCCTTTAAAAATCCTTAAAAATACCAAAAAATCCCCAAAATTTCCTTAAAAATCCCAAAAAAATCCTTTAAAAATCCTTAAAAAATACCAAAAAATCCCCAAAATTTCCTTAAAAAATCCCCAAAAAATCCTTTAAAAATCCTTAAAAATACCAAAAAATCCCCAAAATTAAAATCCCCAAAATTTCCTTAAAAAATCCCAAAAATCCTTTAAAATCCTTAAAAAATCCCTAAAATAAAAAAACCTCCCAAATCCCTCAAAGTTCCCCCCAAACCCCAAAAGTGCCTTTGCCCAAAATGCTGCTTTTCCGCCCCAAAGCCGACCGCGAGAGCCAGTACGAGGAGGAGGAGGAGCGGGGGCGGGGCCGCAAGAGGAAGGGTCCCCCCGGCCGGGGGGGGCGCCACAACCCCCCCAAAAAGAAGAGGAAGTAGCGGGGCCCCCCCTCCCCCACCCCCAAATCCCCTTTTCGCCCAAAAACCCGGGTTCAAAACCCCAAATTTGGGATTTTCGCCCCAATTTTTTTTTTTTTTTTTTTGCCCTCACTGCCTCCTCCCATTTTGGGGTTTCCAAATTTTCCCATTTTTCCCAAATTTTGGGGGTTTTTCCCCAGTTTTGGATTTTTTTTTCCTATTTTATTTTTTTTTTTTTTTTTTCCCAAATCTTCAATTTTTTTCCCAATGTTGGGGTTTTTCCTTGCCCAATTCTGAGGGTTTTTTTTTCCCAATTTTGGGGTTTTCTCCTTCCCAATTTTGGAATTTTTTTTTCCCAATTTTGGAATTTTTTTCTCAATCTTGGAATTTTTTTCGATTTTGGGGCTTTTTTTCCCAATTTTGGAATTTTTTTCTCAATTTTGGAATTTTTTTCGATTTTGGGGCTTTTTTTCCCAATTTTGGATTTTTTTCCCAATTTTGGGGTTTTTTTCACAGGTTTGTTTTTTGGTTTTTTTTTTTTCTTCCTCCCCAAATTCTCTTCCCTGTGGAATTTTGGGGTGATTCCCGTGGATTTTGGGATTTTGGGGGAGGGGGGATCCCACCGAGTTTCCCAATTTTTTTTTTTTTTTGGGGGGGATTTATTTAGGGCAGAATTTTGGGATTTTTGGGGTGGGATCCTCAGGATTTGGGGTTGTTTTTTCCTGGGTTTTTTTCCCAGGATTTGGGGTTTTCCCGACGATTTTTGGGGTTTTTTCCTCGGAATTTCCAATTTTTGAGGTTTTGAGTTCAAATTTCCCAAAAAATCGGGAGAGGCCCCAAAATCTCCCCCCCCCCCCAAATTCTCCCTGTTCCCCCCAAAATTCTCTTTTTTTGTTTTCCCTTTTTTTTTTGGTTTTTGTTTTATTTTTAATTTCTGTATTTATGGGGGGTCCCCCCCGCTTTTTTGGGGGGATTCCCCTGTTTTTGGGTTCCCTCCCCTCTCTCTCTCTTTTTGGGTCCCTCCCCCCCCCATCCCCCGCGGCTCTTTTCCAAAAGTTCAATAAAATTCTCGTTTTTTTAAGGTTTTCTAAACCAAAATGGGAATTTCTGCAACCAGGGAAGGGGGGTGGGGGGGTATGGAGGCAAATTGGGGAAAATTGGGGAAAATGGGAAAAATTTGGGAAAATGGGGGGAAAATGGGAAACTGGGAAAAATTGGGAAATGGAGAAAAAAATAAGAAAAATGTGAAAATTTTGGGAAAATGGTGGGAAACTGGGAAAATTGTCGGGGAATTGGGAAAAATGGGAAAAGTTGGGGGAAAATGGGGGGAAATTGGGAAAAGGGGAATTGGAAAAATCGGGGAAATTGGGAATAATTGAAATTGGCCAAAAACGGGTGGGAATTGAGGGAAATTGGGAAAATGGGGGGAAATCGGGAAAAAATGGGGGGAAATCAGTTGGAATTGGGGTAAATATTGGGGTAAAACTGGTTTAAAATGGGGTCGGATGGGGTGGAAGCAGTATGGGGGGGGCAAACCAGTTTAAAGTGCAGAAACCAGTACGAGGCAGGTGAAACCGGACTGAACCGGGGCCGAGCCGGTTTAAGTGGGCCCGGATCACCCGCAGAACCGGTTTAAATTGTCCAAAACCAGTTAAAACACCCCAAAACCGGTTTAAAAGCCCCCAAAGCAGCGCGAAGTGCGGCCAGGGCCGGCCCCGCCCCCTTTCGGTGATTGACAGCTCCGCTGTCCAATCAGCGCGCGGCCAGGGAGCCTCTCGGCCAGTCAGCGCACACGCTGAGCCCTGGGCTCCGCCCCTAGCAGGAGCCAATGGCGGCCGCCGGCGCATGCGCACAGCGTGCGGCGCAACCCGGGGCGGGCGCTCCCCGCGGCGCTCGCTCGCCATTGGTGTCGCGGTGAAACGGGCGGCGAGCTCAGCCAATCAGCGCAGGGCGCTGCGTGACTGACACAAGCCCGGAGCCACCAGGGATCGCCCCGCCCCCTCCGGCGCAGCGGCGCCATCCGCGCTCCCATTAGTTCAGAGGTTGATTGACAGCCGTATGAGCCAATCAGAGTGCGAGCACGGGCGGCGGGGGCGGCCTGGCGCTGCTCGCTGCGGCGCTGAGGGCGGCGCGGGCGCCATTTTGTGCTCAGCCCCGGAGGAAGCGGCGGCGGCGGCGGCGGAGCGCGGAGGGGGGTCCCGGCGGGGATCGGCGGGTCCCGAGCGGCGGGAAATGGCGGGTGGGAAGCGGCGGGGTGGGGGAGGGGGCGGAGATGGGGCGGCGGGGGGAGCCGGGCAAGGGGGGAGGGGGGCCGCCTCGCTGTGGAGGGGTAGAGCGGCCGAGCCTGTGGGCGGGGTTAAATGTACGGCGGCGCTTTAATTAACCCCGGGGCCGTTTAATAACCGCCTTAGCGGCGTTAACCGCGCCGAGGCGGCTGGGCCTGGCGAGGTGCTACCGGGCCTGGCTTAATCGCTCCGGATTCATTAAATCGCTCCGGTTTAAACCCCTGGCGGGGCGGCTGACCTCATTAACGGGGGCTCTTAATTGCTCCATTAACTTTAATCTGGCGGAGTTAACCCCTTGGGGGGGGCTGCCCTGATTAACGGGGTACCTGGCCCTGTATCCTGGGTTAATTCCCTTTGGGGTCCCTGACTATCGGGCTACTAACGCCCCAGGGGGTGTGGCTAATTATTAAGAGGCTAATTAACGCGCTTTAGGTTAAATAAACCCATGAGGGGCGGGGTTAAACCAGGTGGGGGCGGGGCCAAGCCGCTCGGCGGGCTCTGAGTGCATTAAAGGTTTAATTAAACTCATTAAGGGTTTAATGACCAGCTCTGGGGGAGCGCCCCCCCCCCCAGGAATTCCCGAATTTCTCTTTTCCAGCGGAATTCGCGAGTTCCAGTTTCACTTTGGAGTCCAAGCCCCGGGTTTGTCCTTTCCCCCAGTACTGGCAGTGGAAAATCAGATTTTCCCCTTCCCCCTCCCGGTTTTGGGGGTAAATCCCGATTTCTCCCTGAATTCCGGCAGCTCCCGTTTAATCGTGTGCTTAAGGATTTTTAATTCCAGTTTTTAATCCCGGTTTCTGTGGCCAGCTCCCAAAATCCGCAATTCCAACCCTCGGGTTTCCGTGATTTTCGACCCCTCCAGCTGCAATTTAACCAAAGTTTCCCGTTTTCACCCCAAATGTGCTGATTTTTAATGAACAAAGCGGAATTTTGGGGAGCTCAACTCAATTTTTGTCACAAAGTCCCAAATTCTGGGGCCAAAAACCCCGAAATTTTTGGGGCTGAACTCCCAAATTCTGGGGCCAAAACCCCGAAATTCTGGGGCTGAACTCCCAAATTCTCAATTCCCCCCAAATTCTGGGGCCAAAAACCCAAAATTCTCCATTCCCCTCAAATTCTCCATTTCTCCCAAATTCTGGGGCTGGACCCCCCAAATTTTCCACTTCTTCCCAAATTATGGGGCCAAATTCCCCAAATTCTCCATTCTTCCCAAAATTTGGGTCCCAACCCCGCAAATTCTCCGTTTCCTCCCAAATTTTGGGGCTGAACCCTCCAAATTTTGGAGCTGAACACCCCGAATTCTCCATTTTTTTCCCAAGTTCAGATTCTGAGCCCCCCAAATTTTTAATTCCTCCCAAATTTTAGGCCTGAACCCCCAAATTTTGGACCTGGACCCCCAAATTCTCCATTTCCTCCCATATTTTGGGGCTGAACCCCCAAATTTTCATTCCCCCAAAATATGGGCGCCCTCAACCCACCAAACTCCTGCCAAGTCCCAAAATTTACTTTTTTCACCCCAAAACTTCTTCGGACTCCCCGAACTCCCCTCCCCCACCCCGGGGTGAGGTTTGGGGGAGGGATAGGGAGGGTCACCCACCCCCCGCCCAAATTTTGGATTGTGTGGGGAGGGGGTGGGGGAGGGGCCGGGGGTGGGGGAGGGGTCGCTCAACCTTCTCTCCTTCCGCAGGGCCCAGGAGGCGCCACCGGACCCGCCCCTCCCCCACCCCTCCTCCCTCCCTCCCCTCCCCCCACCCCCGGCACCGTTTGGGCCGAACCCGCCCAAAATTTTGGGATTTTGGAGGTTTTTAAAAAAAAAAAAAAAATTCCAAATGGGGAGAGAAACAACAACAAAAAAAAAGCAGAGGGGGTTGTTGGGGGCTCGTCGCGGTGGGGAGGGGGCGCTGCTGGGGAGGGCCTTGAGCGCGTGGGGAGGTGGGGAGGGGCCGCCCCTCCCCCGCTGGCCCCTCCCCCGCCCCCAATTTGCCTTTTTTGTCTCTTTTTGTTCACAGCGCGATTTTTTGAGCCGGCGGCGACCGTAAGTTCCGAATTCTGTTTTCCTGCTTTTTTTTTTTTTTTTGTTTTTATTTTTGTTTTTTTTTTTTTCATCCCCTCTTTTCCCCTTTATTCCCAAAAATTAAAAAAAAAAAATGCGGGTTTTGCCCCTCCCCGCCCCTCCCCCGCCCCTCCCCGCCCCGCCCGGGTTTTCCCACGCGGCCTCCCCCCACCCCCTGAAACTGCCCCAAAAATGGCCCCAAAAAATAAAAAAAATAAATAAAAAAACCTCAAACAGGGGCGGGGCCCGGCCCTCCCCCGCCCCTCCCCCGCACGGATTTTCAGGGGTTTCGAGGTTTTTAAATTTTTTTTTAATTTTTTTTTTTTTTTTTTTAATAAAATTGTTCTCCCGAAGTAAATTTTTTTTTTTTTTTTTTTTAATTTTTATTTTTATCATTTTCTCGGGGCTGTTTGGCCCCCCCCTCTCCCTAAAGCCCCGCCCCCGTTTTGGCCCCTCCCCCTCCCTTCGTCCCTCCCCCTCGCCGCCGCCGACCCACGGACGCCCCTCCCCCCACCGGAGCCCCTCCCCCGACGGTAAGAGGTGGAGTGTTCATTAATTTGCTAATTAGCGCTAATTGCGCCCCAGGCTGGCTAATTAGGGGCACTAATTGGGCAATGTAATTTTTTATTATTATTTTTTTTATTATTATTATTAATGTTAATAATAATAATAATAATAATAATAGTAATTAAAACAGTAATCAAAATGATAATTAATAAAAATAATTAATTAAAAATTAGCACAATTAATTTGTTAATAGAGGTCAGGCAGCAGCACCAGAGGTGTCATTAGTGCTAATTAATTACTAAGGCAGCTGTTTTGTGCTAATAAGGCCCTTAATTAATAGGCAGAGCAACTAGTTAATATTTATTAGTGGAGATAATTAATTGGCTCCTTAGTGCCTGGCGCTAATGAGGAATGGGTAATTGCCATCACTAATGAGAGGTGGGGTTCGTTATTAATTATTTATTAATTAGGCAGCCGTTAATAAAATAAATTAATGACGGTGACTGGGGGGTGCTGGGCATTTAGGTCCTGCTTATGCTAATTAACGCTAATTAATGCTAATTGGGGGTTGCAGGGGGTGGGGGGAGGGGTTCTGGGGGGAGACAGGAGGGGCCTGGGGCTTTTTGGGGGATTTTCAGGTTTTTTGGAGATTTTGGGGTGTTTGTTTAAGTTTAAGGTTTTTGAGAGTTTCCAGGTGTGTTTTTGGGTGGTTTCAGTTGGTTTTTGGGGGCCTCCAGGTGGTTTTTGAGGGGGTTTTTGGAGGTTTTTGGTGGTCCCAGGTGGTTTTTGGGTGGTTTCAGGAGGTTTTTGGGTTAATTTTTCAGGTTTTTTGACATTTTTTGGTGTTTTCAGGAGGGTTTTGGACTTATTTTTGTGAGATTTTTTTAGAGGTTTCTGTGTGGTTTGAGGTGGTTTTTGGAGACTTTTGGGTGTTTTTTTTGGATTGTTATTTGAAGGTTTTTTGGAAGTTTTTGGTGCTCCCAGGTGGTTTGTGTATGTTTTTTGAAGGTTTTTGGTGGTTTTAGAGATTTTTTTGGTGTTTCCAGGTGATTTTTGAATGGCTTCAGGAGGTTTTTGGGTTATTTTTGGGTGGTTTCAGGTTGTTTTTTTGGTGTTTCCAGGAGGTTTTTGGGTGCTACCAGGTGGTTTTTGGGTGGTTTCAGGAGGTTTTTGGGTGGTTTCAGGTCGTTTTTGGGTTCTTTTGGGGGGTTTTTTGAGGTATATTGATGTTTCCAGGTGGTTTCTGGGTGGTTCCAGAAGGTTTTTGGGTGTTTCCAGGTTGTTTTTGGGTGTTTCCAGGTTGTTCTTTGGTGGTTTCAGGAGGTTTTTGGGTGGATCCAGGTGGTTTTTGGGTGGTTTCAGGTGGTTTTTGGGTGGATCCAGGTTGGTTTTGGGTGGATCCAGGTGGTTTTTGGGTGGTTCCAGGAGGTTTTTGCGAGGTTCCAGAAGGTTTTTGGGTGTTTCCAGGTTGTTTTTTGGTGGTTCCAGAAGGTTTTTGGGTGTTTCCAGGTTGTTTTTTGGTGGATCCAGGTGGTTTTTGGGTGTTTCCGGGTTGTTTTTGGGTGTTTCCAGGTTGGTTTTGGGTGGTTTCAGGTGGTTTTTGGGTGGATCCAGGTGGTTTTTGGGTGGTTTCAGGTTGTTTTTGGGTGTTCCCAGGTTGTTTTTGGGTGTTTCCAGGTGGTTTTTGGGTGTTTCCAGGTTGTTTCTGGGTGTTTCCAGGTTGTTCTTGGGTGTTTCCAGGTGCTTTTTGGGTGTTTCCAGGTGATTTTTGGGTGAGCCTTGCCCATTTTTCCCCATTTCTCACCAGATTCCCATCACCCCCCCCACCACACCCCCATTTTCCCCCTCCCCCTCCCCACACTGACCCCCGCCGTGTGCCGCGTGTCCCCCCCAGGCCCCAGCATGGCCAGCAACGTGACCAACAAGACGGACCCGCGCTCGCTCAACTCGCGGGTGTTCATCGGGAACCTCAACACGCTGGTGGTGAAGAAGAGCGACGTGGAGGCCATTTTCTCCAAGTACGGCAAGATCGTGGGCTGCTCCGTGCACAAGGGCTTCGCCTTCGTGCAGTACGTCAACGAGCGCAACGCTCGGGCGGCCGTGGCGGGAGAGGATGGCAGGATGATCGCTGGGCAGGTGTTGGGTGAGTGTACCTGCACACCTGGGCACACCTGGGTACACCTGAGTGCACATAGACACACGTGTGGGAGGGCAGTGCGTCAACGAGCGCAACGCACGGGCGGCTGTGGCGGGAGAGGATGGCAGGATGATCGCTGGGCAGGTGTTGGGTGAGTGTGAGATACACCTGGGCACACCTGGGCACACCTGGGTATCCATAGATACACACCTAAGCACACCTGGATGCATTTACATACACCTGGGTGTACATAGACACACCTGAGCACACCTGAGCACACGTACATACACCTGGGTACACAGAGACACACCTGGGGTGTGGAGGGAGTGACCGCGGTCACTCGTGGGCGCTGTGGTCACTCTGGGCTGTCCTTGGTCAGTTGTGGTCACCCTGGGTGTCCTTGGTCAGCCCTGGTGGTCAGTCTGGTTTGGGTTAGTTTTTTGGTCATTTTGGGGTCAGTTTTGGGTCATTTTTAGGTCATTTTGGGGGTCAGTTTTGGGTCAGTTTTTGATCATTTTGGGGTCAGTTTTGGGTCATTTTCAGGTCATTTTGGGGTCAGTTTTGGGTGATTTATGGTGATTTTCGGGTCAGTCTGGGGTCAATTTCTGGTCATTTTCAGGTCAGATTTTGGTCACTATTTTATCATTTTGGGATCAGGTATGGGTCAGTTTTCGGTCATTTTGGGGTCAGTTTTCGGTGGTTTTCAGGTCAGTTTGGGGTCACTTTTTGGTCATTTGCGGGGTCATTCCTGGGGTCATCCCCAAACCGGCCCCAAAACAGCCCCAAAGTGGCCCCAAATTGTCCCAAACTGGCCCCAAACCAGCCCCAACTGGCCCCAAACCGGCCCCAAACTGTCCCAAACCGGCCCCAACTGGCACCAAACCGGCCCCAACCGGCCCCAAAGTGCCCCAAACCGGCCCCAACCGGCGCGGTGTGACCCGCAGACATCAACCTGGCGGCCGAGCCGAAGGTGAACCGGGGCAAGGCGGGGGTGAAGCGCTCGGCGGCCGAGATGTACGGGTCAGTACCCGCCCCCCCGTCACCGTCCCCCCTCGTCAGGTGGGGACCCTGGGGGGACACCGGGGGGGCGCTGGGGGGTCCCCGGGTGTCCCGGGGGGAGTTTTGGGGATAATCGAACCATTTTTGGGGATTTAAGGGGGATTTAGGGGTTGAGGAGAGGACTTGGGGGGTCCTGGGGGATTTCTGGGGGTCCTGGGAGGAATTTGGGGGTCTTCTGATGACTTCTGGCCATTTTTGGGGAGGTAAAGTGAACTAAGGGTCCCTGGGGTGTCCTGGGAGGAATTTGGGGATGATTTTTGGCCATTTTTGGGGAGGTAAGGGGGATTTAGGGGGTTGAGGAGGGGGCTCAGGGGGTCCTTGGGGGGATTTCTGGGGTGCCCCAGGTTTTTGGGGAGATTGGGGAGGGGGTTTGAGGTGTCCTGGGAGGAATTTGGGGGGGTCTTTGGATGATTTTTGGCCATTTTTGGGGAGGTAAGGGGGGATTTAGGGGGTGAGGAGGGAACTTGGGGGGTTTCTCAGGGATTTTGGGGGGCTCTGAGGTGTTTAGGGGAGGGGAGGGAAATTTGGGGGGAAATTGGGGGGTTTTGGGGACCAGGTGGGATTTGGGGAGAGCTCGGGAGGTTTTTGGGAGAGGATTGGGATTGTCTGGGGGATTCTGGGAGGTTTTGGGGTGTCCCAGGGGGATCCTGGGAGGTTTTTGGGGTGTTTCAGGGGTTTTTTGGGAATCCCAGGGGGTTTTTTTGGGGTGTCCAAGGGTTTTTTTGGGTGGGAATTTTGGGGTATCCCAGGGTTTTTTGGGGTGGGTTTGGGGTATCCCAGGGGATTTTGGGGTATCCCAGGGATTTTTTGGGATGGGTTTTTGGGGAATCCCAGAGGTTTTTGGGGTATCCCAGGGGTTTTTTGGGGTGGGTTTTGGGGTATCCCGGGGTTTTTTTGGGGTATCCCAGGGGATTTTGGGGTGGGAGTTTTTGGGGTATCCCAGGGGTTTTTGGGGTATCCCAGGGGTTTTTTGGGAATCCCAGGGGATTTTTGAGGTGGGAATTTTTGGGAATCCCAGGGGATTTTTGGGGTGGAAATTTTTGGGAATCCCAGGGGTTTTTTGGGGTGTCCCAAGGTATTTTGGGGTGGGTTTTTGGGAATCTCACTCCCCTCACCCCCTCCCCCACCCCCCTCTCCCAGGTCATCGTTCGACCTCGACTACGACTTCCAGCGGGACTACTATGACCGGTACCAGTATAAACCAGTTCAGACCGGGTTAGGGACCCCACCCCCCCCCGCCCCGCCCCCTGCCCCGCCCCCACCCCCCCCGCGGCCCCCATGCATCCCAGCATTCCCTCGCCCCGCAGGATGTACAGCTACCCCGCCCGCGTGCCGCCGCCGCCGCCCATCGCCCGCGCCGTGGTGCCGTCCAAGCGCCAGCGCGTCTCCGGCAACACCTCGCGGCGCGGCAAGAGCTTCAACAGCAAATCCGGCCAGCGCGGCTCCTCCTCCAAGTCGGGAAAACGTACGGGAACCAGCGGGGGCAACATGGCGCCTGGGGGGGTGGGAACGGCTGTGCAGGATGGCGGCTGGCGGGGGGCAATATGGCTGCCACGTCTATTCAATGCGGCGGCTGGGGGGGGCAATATGGCTGCCACGTCTATTCAATATGGCGGCTGGGGGGCAATATGGCTGCCACGTCTATTCAATATGGCGGCTGGGGGGCAATATGGCTGCCGCGTCTATTCAATATGGGGGGGCAATATGGCTGCCTTGTCTATTCAATATGGCGGCTGGGGGCAATATGGCTGCCACGTCTATTTAATGTGGCGGGGGCAATATGGCTGCCACGTCTATATGGCGGCTGGGGGGCAATATGGCTGCCACGTCTATTTAATGCGGCGGCTGGCGGGGGGCAATATGGCTGCCACGTCTATTCAATATGGCGGCTGGCGGGGTGCAATATGGCTGCCACATCTATTCAATATAGCGGCTGGGGGTGTGCAATATGGTGGCCATGTCTGTCCAGTATGGCAGCTGGTGCAATATGGCTGCCACGTCTCAGTATGGCGGCTGGGGGTGCAATATGGCTGCCAATATTCAATGCGGCTGGCGGGGTGCAATATGGCTGCCATGTCTATTCAATATGGCAGCTGGCGGGGTGCAATATGGCTGCCATGTCTATTCAGTATGGCATGTCTGTCTAATATGGCGGCTGGTGGGGCTCAATATGGCTGCCACATGTATTCAATATGGCGGCTGGCGGAATTCAATATGGCTGCCATGTCTGTCCAATATGGTGGTTGGTGGGGGTCAATATGGCCACCCTCCAAAATTTGGCGGCTGCCAGTGTCCAGTATGGCTGCTCACTCTCTAATATGGCGGCTAATGTATCACATTCAATATGGCGACACCCCTACCCCAGCCCAACATGGCTGATCCAACATGGCAGCCCCCATACCCCAATTAAACATGGCTGATCCAACATGGCAGCCCCCATACCCCAATTAAACATGGCTGATCCAACATGGCAGCCCCCATACCCCAGCCCAACATGGTGGCCCCCAGCCCAGCCCAGCACGGCGCCGCCGCCATGTTGGATGCTGAGGGATTTTGGGGTTCCCTCCCGCAGTGAAAGGGGACGACCTGCAGAGCATCAAGAAGGAGCTGGGGCAGATCAAGGCCAAGGTGGACGCGCTGCTGGAGAGCCTGGAGCGGCTGGAGCGGGAGCAGAGTGAGGAGAAAACGGGGATTTGGGGACAGAAACGGGGATTTGGGGACAGAAATGGGGGTTTGGGGACAGAGACGGGGGTTTGGGGACAGAGACGGGGGTTTGGAGTGGCTGGAGCAGGAGTAGAGTGAGGAGAAAAATGGGGATAAAAAAGGGGATTTGGGGATAAAAACGGGGATTTGGAGCGGCTGGAGCGGGAGCAGAGTGAGGAACTGGGGAGAAAAGTGGGGATTTGGGGATAAAAACGGGGATTTGGGGATGAAAATGGGGATTTGGGGATAAAAACGGGGATTTGGGGATAAAAGTGGGGTTTGGAGTGGCTGGAGCGGGAGCAGAGTGAGGAGAAAAACGGGGATTTGGGGACAGAAACGGGGGTTTGGGGACAGAAATGGGGGTTTGGGGACAGAAATGGGGGCTTGGGGACAGAAATGGGGTTTTGGGGGCGTTTGGAGCCGCTGGAGCGGGAGCAGAGTGAGAAATTGGGGACAGAAATGGGGAGAAAAACGGGGATTGGGGATAAAAATGGGGGTTTGGAGCGGCTGGAGCAGGAGCAGAGTGAGAAATTGGGGATAAAAATGGGGATTTGGGGATAAAAACGGGGTTTGGGGTCGGTCTGGGGGAGTTGGGGACAGAAATGGGGTTTGGGGTGTTTGGAGCAGAGTGAGGATTTTGGGACATGGGAATCACTGGGGTCACTCCAGGGGATTTGGGGGTTCTCTGATCCCAAGGCACAAATCCCAATTTTTGGGTGAAAATCACTGTTTTCACTGGTTCTTGGGGGCACCCAGCAGAGTGTGCCCCTCAGGCTGCACCCACCCTCCCCATAAAACCCCTTTTCCATCCCAAAATCACCATTTCCTGCCCTCAAATGCTCAATTCTGCTCCCCAAATCCCCATTTTATCCCCTAAATCCCCAATTGTGCCCTGAAATCCCCATTTTCTCTCCCAAATCCCCATTTTCTCTCCCTGAATCCCTTTTTTTCCCTGAAATCCTCATTTTCTCTCCCCAAATCCCTTTTTTCCCCCCAAATCCGCATTTTCCCCCAAATCCCCATTTTCTCCCCCCAAATCCCTTTTTCCTCCCCAAATCCCTATTTTCTCTCCCCAAATCCCATTTTTTTCCCCCAAATCCCCATTTTCTCCCCCAAATCCCCATTTCCCCCAAATCCCCGTTCCTCCCCCCAAACCCCCAATTGTTTTTTTGGCAGAGGCCAAGAGCGACAAGGCTGAGGAGGAGCCGGGCGCGGGCGGCTCCAAGAAGGACGAGGTGGGCGGGGCCAAGGCCGAGGGCGGGGCCGAGGATTCGGGCGAGGAGGGCGACCTGCTGGACGACGACGAGGCCGAGGAGAGGGGGGACGAGCAGGTGGGACCCCAAAAACCCCCCAAAACACCCCCCCAAAAAAACCCCCCCCCCCAAAAAACCTGGGGAACGCCCAGAGTGACCCCGACCCCCTTCCCAGTACAGACCAGTGCCCTGAGGCTCGGCTCCAGTTCCCCCCCAGGGCCGGGGGGGCGGGGCTCGGGGGAGGGGCGTGGCTGCCCCGCCCCCCCTGACCCGCTGCCCCTCCCCCGTTCCCAGCTGGAGTCGCTGAAAGGGGACGAGAAGGAGGCGGAGGAGGGGGAGGACGACCGGGACAGCGCCAACGGCGAGGACGAGCCCTGAGCCCCTCCCCCCCCCCCCGCCGGCCCCTCCCCCCTCCGAACCCCGCCCCTCCCCCCGCACAACCGTGCTCGTGCTGTCGTGGCTCCTCCCCCTCCCCTCCCCCACACAACCCTCCGTAGTTCGGTCCCCGCCCCCCTTTTTGTGGCCCCACCCCCTCTCCTCTCACACGGCCCCTCCCCCCTCCTCCCCTCCCCCTCTCGGTTAATTTTGATACCTCGAGATGACGATTAAAGGACGGATGTTTGTAATTGGTGCTCTGTGGGGGGCAGGGTGGGACACGCCCAAGATGGCGGCGCCCATGCAGTATAATCCAAGATGGCGGCTCCCTTACGCCCACCCAAGATGGCAGCACCCATAAACCACAATCCAAGATGGCGGCTCCCAGCCATGCCCCACTACAAAATGCACGACTCGGATCCCAAAAAAACTCCTTTATTCCCCAAAATTCCGCCGTGTTCACAGAAATGGGCGTGGTCAGTGCGCGCTGCTGGGGGGCGTGGCCTCCTCCGGCGCCGCGCTGGGATTGGACAGCGCCAGGCGGGGCGGGGCCAGGGCGGAGCCGGGCGGGCGCTTCCCGTTGACCACGAGGGACAGGGGGGAGGAGACGCGGATTCCCAGGAAGGAGAAGGTCTGGGCGGGAAGAAACCAGTATAAACCAGTGCGGACCAGTATAGACCAGTATAAACCAGTATAGACGACTATAAACCAGTGCGGACCAGTATAGACCAGTATAAATCAGTGTGGACCAGTATAGACCAGTACAGACCAGTACAGACGAGTATAAACCACTGCAGACCAGTATAGACCAGTATAAACCAGTACAAACCAGTACAGACCAATATAAACAAGTACGGACCAGTATGGAGCAGTATAAACCAATATAGACCAGTAAAAACCAGTACAAACCAGTTTAAACCAGCACAAACCAACAACCCTGAATCAGTTTTTTTAACCCATTTTTAACCCTTTCTTCTCCATTTTCCACCCAATTTCCTCCGTTCTTTCCCCGTTTCTCGCCGCTTTAGCCCCTCCCAGTCCAAACCAGTCTGGCCCAGTTTGGCCGGCGCTCACCTGGCCCTGGTGCTGGTGCTGGTGCTGGGTCAGCACCGGGTCGGGCACCCCCAGCGCGTCCCCCACGGTGACGCCCCAGGCCGGGGCCGCGTTGTACACGGTGATGGCGGCCACGGCCCCGCCCCCGTCCTGCAGCCCCACCGCGCTGTGACGTCACGGGGGGCGGGGTCAGACGGGGGCGGGGCCTGCTGCCCCTCCCGGTCATCACCGCTCCGTCCCAGTAACCACCAGTCTATCCCAGTCCCATCCCAGGTCATCCCAGTTTATCCCAATGCTCCCAAGTTCATCCCAGTCCATCCCAGTTCCCCCCCAGTCCATCCCAGTGCCCCCCAGTTCATCCCAGTGCTCCCCAGTCCTTCCCAGTCCCTCCCAGTTCCCTCCCAATTACCCCCCAGTTTACGCCAGTTCCTCCCAATCTCCCCCAATCCCTCCCAGTCCCTCCCAACCCCCTCCCAGTCCCCCCCAGTTTGATCCCAGTATATCCCAGTCCCTCCCAGTATATCCCAGTCCCCCCAGTTGCTCACTAGGGCACGCCCCCGGGCGGGGCCAGGCTGAACAGGACCCGCCCCACCAGCACGCGCTGGGGGTTGGGCCCGGGGCGCAGCGCTGAGAGGGGGGAGGGGCGCGGGCCCCCCGCCCCCCCCAGCGGGCCCAGCAGGGGGAGGGGCACCGGCCCGGCCACGCCCCGGCGGCGCTTCCCACGCAGCTTCCCCTGGGGGAGGGGAGGGGCGGGGTCAGGGGCGGGGCCACAGAGGGACACGCCCAGAAATTACCCCCAGTCTATACCAGTTCATCCCAGTTCATTCCAGTCTATCCCAGTCCCCCAATCCCCTCCCATTCCCTCCCCAATCCCCTCCAATCCCCTCCCAGTCTCCCCAATCCCCTCCCAGTCCCTCCCAGTCCATCCCAGTCCCTCCGAGTCCATCCCAGTCCCTCCCCAGTCCATCCCAGTCCCTCCCAGTCCGTACCCTGTTCTCCAGCAGCGCGCAGAGCCGGCTCAGGAACTCCAGCAGGTTCCGGTGCCGCTTCCGGGGCTCGTCCCAGCGCGGGGCCAGCTCGGCCGCCCGGGCCAGGCCCTGCAGGGCGGCCTGGAACTGCTCCAGGTACTGCAGGAGCTGAGAGGGGCGGGGTCAGAGCCGGGACACGCCCCCTGACACACCCAGCCCGCCTGGACCTGCTCCAGGTACTGCAGGAGCTGCGGGGGCGGGGTCAGAGCCGGGACACGCCCCCTGGCACACCCAGCCCGCCTGGACCTGCTCCAGGTACTGCAGGAGCTGCGGGGGGGGGGTCAGAGCCAGGACACACCCCCAGCCCCGCCCCAATATGGCCGCTCACCGTGGCGCGGTTCAGGTGCAGGTCGGGGTCGGCGGCGGCCGCGGGGTCCACGCGCTCCTGGGGGCGGGGCTGGGTCAGGCCACGCCCACCATGTCTGTGTTCCCCACCCCTTTCCTTATATGGCATGGCCACACCCACCCATGTCTGTATGCTCCTCCCCTTGTCTTATTTAGCATGGCCCCGCCCCCTCAGCCACACCCACGGGTGCTCCTCAGACCCTCCCTGGCCACGCCCCCAGTGCAGCTCATTAGCATAGCCACACCCCCTGCAACCAAACCACGCCCTGATCCCATCCATGTGGCCACGCCCCCACAGACCCTCCCCAGCCCGGAATTAGTTTAGCCACGCCCCCACGCCCTGCCCCCCTTTCAGACCCCGCCCCCTTAGGCCCCGCCCCCTTCGGCCCCGCCCCTCACCGCCTGTGCGTAGGCCGCGAGCGCGCGCCGGGCGCTGCCGGGGCTCTGCCCCCCCGCGAAGAACAGCGACACGTGGGCGTTCCCCAGCACGTCTGCGGGGGCGGGGCACACCTGAGAGACCGCGGGGCGCACCTGGGCACACCTGAGACACCCCCAGGTACACCTGGGACACCCCTGGGCACACCTGGGACACGGCTGGGCGCACCTGGGTGTACACCTGGGTACCCTGCGTGCACAGGTGAGTTCCCATCCCAGCCCAGGTGAGCCCAGGTGAGCCCAGGTGAGCTCAGGTGAGCCCAGGTGAGCTGTCCCAGGTGAGCCCAGGTGAGCCCAGGTGAGCTCAGGTGAGCCCAGGTGAGTTCCTGGCCCAGCTCCCCGCTGGGGGTCGCACCTCACGGCCGCCTCCGCCTGGGCCAGGCTCTCGCGCAGGGCCCCGCCCCCGGGCCCGGCCCCGCCCCCGGCGCCCGGCCCCTCCCCTGCGGGCCCGGCCCCGCCCCTGCGCGCGCAGGGCCATGGAGAGCAGGCGGCGCGCCTCGGGGTCCTCGCCCTGCGGGGGGAAACACCCAAAAAACACCAAAATCACCCCAAAATCGCCCAAATCACCCCGAAAATTACCCAAATCACCCCGACCCAAATGACCCAAAAACAACCCAAAACCACCCAAATAATTACCCCAAAACCAACAAAAACAACCCAAATCACCCCAAAAATCACCCCGAAAATCACCCAAAACCACCCAAATCACCCCGAAAATCACCCCAAAACCACCCAAAAATCACCCAAATCACCCAAAATCACCCAAAATTCACCCAAAAATCACCCAAATCACCCCGAAAATCACCCCAAAACCACCGAGAGCATCCTGAATCACCCCAAAAATCCCAAAAAAACCACCCAGGACCCCAAAACCACCCCAAAATCCCCCCAAATCCCCCCAAATCCCCCAATCCCCCCCCCCACCTGCTGCAGGGCCCCCCCGAAGGCGTCCCGGGCCCCCCGCAGGTCGCCGCGCCGCCATCTTTGCTCGCCCAGCTGGCGCCAGGCCGCGCCAGGGCGGGGTCCAGCTTGAGGGCGTGGCCCAGCGCCAGCTCCGCCCGCGCCCCGCCCACCGCCGGGGCACGCCCAGAGCGCGGGCGCGGAGCAGGAGGGCGCGGCCACGCCCCGCCGGGGACACTGCGGGGACAGAGGGGACAGGTGAGGGGACACACCTGGACACACCCGGACACACCTGGACTGACACACCTGGACACACCCAAACACATCTGGACACACCTGGACAGACACACCTGGACACACCCAAACACATCTGGACAAACACACCTGGGCACACCTGGACAGACACACCTGAACACACCTGGGCAGGCACACCTGGGCACACCTGGCCCCTCCCAGCCGTCCCTACCCTGTATCTCCTCCATCAGCCGCAGCGTTCTCTCCATCTCAGCCACCAGCGGGTCCTCGGCGTCACCTGGGCCATCACCTGAGCCAGCGGGGCCACCGTGAGCCCGGTCACCAGAGCCACCAGAACCGTCACCGGAGTCACCGGAACCGTCACCGGAGCCACCGGAACCGTCACCGGGCAGCGCGTCCCGGAACTGGTACAGGTGTGTGACCAGGGCCTGGAGAGAGAGAGAGACCAAAATCAAAATCACCCCAAATTCCATCCTAAAATCCATCCTGGAACCGGTACAGGTGAGTCACCAGGGTCTGGGGGAGAGAGAGCCCAAAATCACCCAAAATCCATCCCAAATAACCCAAAATTCCATCCTAAACATAGTACAGGTGAGACACCAGGGGCTGAGGGGAGCAAGCCTGAAATCACCCCAAATCACCCCAAATTCTGTCCCCAAAATAACCTCTCACAAAACCCTAATTCCCCCCTCAGCTAATCTTTATTTCCCCTCAAAATACACCCCTTAAAACCCGACATAAAATGATCCCAAACCCCTAAAACACCAGAAAACTCCCCCAGATAACCTCTGGACCCTCACAGGAATCCTCATCTCCCAAATTCCTCGTCAGGAAATCACAGCCCCTCACAGAGCGGGCCCAGCGCCCCCCAGGGGGGTCGCACCCCTCAGAGATCCCCAAACCCCCACACCACCCCACCCGGGGGTCTCCGCCACGGGACCCCCGCCCCGTCCCCACCTCCAGCCGCTGCAGCGCCTCCTCATCGCCGCCCTCCCCTCCCTCGCTCTCGGCTGCCGCCGCCGCCTCCTCCTCCTCGGGCGCCGCCATGACAGCGCGCGGCCGCGCCCACTTCCGGCCGCTGCTCCCGCCGCTTCCGGCCGGCGGCGACGCGCTCAAGATGGCGGCCGGCATCGCTGCCACACTCAAGATGGCGGCCGGCCGCGCTGACGCTGGCCGCGGTGACACGCTCAAGATGGCGGCCGGGACGCTACCCTTGAGGGACCTCACCCGCCCTTATAAGGTGACGCTCCGCCCCCTCGCTGCCATTTAAGGGCATTACCCGCTTCCGAAGGCGGCCCCGCGCTCCCGTTTTAGGTGCGACCCCGCCTCCCCATTTTCCCGCCGCCCGTTGGCCCCGGCCCTCATGAGCGCCAGACGAATCGGCACAAAGCATTTTTATTTGACACGGTTTTAAAGCGCACGTTTATTTAAAACCCCTCTTAAATAATTTTTAGGTTCTTTCCTCCTCAAACCCGCGGTAAATTCCACAGTGAAACGGGATTTATTGCAGAAAAAGTAAGGTACAGAGAGCAGATCCTCCAGAAGCCACTTCCCGCCGGCGGCTCCGCCTGAGGAGAGAGAGAGAACCGGAGTCAGACCGAGCCCGCCCGACACCCGGCCCGGCCCGGAGCCCCCGGAGCGTTTGTACGACCCCCCAAAATCCGGCGGAGCCCCGCAGCCTCCTCCGCTCCGCCGGGTGAAGAAGGAGCCGCCCGCTGCTCTGCGACACCGCTAAAACCCCGAGCGCCCGCGGCTGACGGCGACGGGGGGAACGCGGGTCGGGATCGCGATCGGGAGCCGTGTCGCGATAGAAACACTCGCGCACGAAGAGCCGCCTGCCCCCACAACCGCCATTTCCCCCCGTACCTCTTCCACGCGCTCCCTCCCCCGGCTCCGCGCAGACTGCGCCGCTCGCGCATGCGCCCGGCAGCCCCTCAGCGAGGCCGCGCCCCCTGCATTCCTATTGGCCGGCGCTGAGGCCGCAGAATCCTATTGGTGCAGCCTTGTGCAAATGATGCGCAGGCGCAGTTTATCGCTGTTCATAGATGGGGCGTGGCCTGTGGACGATTGACACCATAAGGCAACACCTAACAAGCTGATTGGTCCTCTCCAGATGGGCGGGGTCACCAAGTGCATTACACCACCCACAAATGAAGAGGCGTGGCCAGAACATGAAGGGAGTGTCTTTTATTAAATGGGCGTGGTCTCTTCGGGCATGGTCATTTCAGTCCCTCCAGGTGACCTCCACCTCATCAGTGCGGTACCTGTGCGCAGACAGAGATCAAAGTTCAAAGGTCAAAGGTCAGCTGATCCCCGCCTTCCCCCCACTCAGCCACGCCCCCTGACCTCTGTGTGATCCCTGATTGGCTGAGCTCCGTCACCTGCCCCACCCGCAGCATCTCCCAGCCCGCCTGGGCGATCATGGCGCCGTTGTCGATGCAGTACCTGGGGGGAGAGCGCAGGTGAGAGGGCTCAGGTGTGTCCCACAGGTGAAAGGTTTCAGGTGTGTCCCACAGGTGTGCCCCTCAGGTGAAAAGTCACAGGTGTGCCCCTCAGGTGTGCCCCAACCCCGGGGCCCGGCCCCACCCTCACCTGTCATCCACGGGGCACAGCTCCGCCCCCCGGGCCCTGCACATCGTCCGCAGCATCTCCTGCAGCCGGTGGTTACCTGTGCACAGGTGTGCTGGGCGTGGCCAAACCCAGGGCTCCTCCCCTGCCCCACCCAGGATGGCCACACCCCTTTGGGGATGTAAAATTCGGCTCCCACACTCCAAAATCGAGGTTCTAGTCCCTCCAAGGTGTGGCCACGCCCCACCCAGGTAAGGCCCCGCCCATCCAACCCTGCCCTGCCCTCCGTGGCCACGCCCCTTGAGGAGGTAAAATTGGCTCCCATCCCCCAAATTTTGGCTCCCACCCCCCCAAAATCGGGGTTCCAGTCCCTCCCAGGTGTGGCCCCGCCCCGCCCAGGTGAGGCCGGCCCCGCCCACTCACAGGCCACGCCCCCCACGAGCAGCAGGTGCCCCGCCCGGGTCAGCGCCAGCGCGCTCGGTCACCTCGGCCAGCATGGCGAACGCCGTCTCCTGCCCGAAAAACCCCAAACAACCTTCCCAAAAAAGGTCCCAAAAAACCCAAAAACTTCCCCGAAATATTCACAAAAAACTCCCCAAAAAATCCCCAAACAATTCGCAAAAAATCCCCCAAAAAATTCACAAAAAAATCACAAAGAAAATCACAAAAACTCCCCAAAAATTCCAAAAAATATTTCTAAAAACTTCACAAAAAATCCCCCCAAAAAAATCACAAAAAATCTCCCAAAAAATTCCCCAAAAATTCACAATTTTTTTCCCCCAAAATCCCTTTTTTTCACCCAAACCCCCTTTTTTCCCCCAAAATAACATTTTTTCCCCCAAATCCTGTTTTTTCCCCAAAATTCTGTTTTTTCACCCCAAAATCCCGTTTTTCCCCCAAAATCCCATTTTCTCCCAAAAATCCTATTTTTTTCCCAAAAATCCTTTTTTTTTCATAAAAATCCCATTTTTCCCCCAAAATCCCCAAAATTTTTCCCCAAAAAATCCCATTTTTTCCCTCCAAAATCCTGTTTTTTTCCCCCAAAATCCCATTTTTTCCCCAAAAAGTCCCATCTTTTTCCCCAAAATCCCAGTTTTTCCCCCAAAATCCACCTGCAGGGAGAAGCACAAATCCTCCGGGGTCGCCTCCCCCGATTCCAAAAGCTTTGGGGTCACTGCCTGAGAAATTCAAAAAATAAAAATTTTTGGGTCTCCCAAAATTATTTTGGGGAATTTTGGGGGCTCCACCCCATTGGCTCTGCTGGGTAGACCTGGTGTCCCAAACCCACCTGGATTTTGGGGGGATTCCCAAAGATTTTGGGGAATTCTTGCAGATTTTGGGGTCCCAAAGAGGCTGGGGATGGATTTTGGGGAGAATTTGGGATTTTGGGGTACCTGGAGGTGCGAGAGGAGCCCCGAAAATGAAACGTCCAAACCCTTGACCACGTAGGGCAGCGGGATCAGCCGGCGGCCCCTGGAATTTTGGGGGATTCAAGGGAGATTTTGGGGGATTTTGGGGAGAGTTTGGGGGATTTGGGGAAAAATTTGGGGGATTCTTGGAGGATTTTGGGGAGAGTCTGGGGAATTTTGGAGGATTTGGGGGAGAGTTTGGGGGATTTTGGGGAGAGTTTGGGGGATTTGGGGTCAGGTTAGAGGTCAGTTTTTAGGGTCAGTTTTTGGGGTCACGTTTGGGGTCAGTTTTAGGGTCAGGTTTGGGGTCAGTTTTGGGGTCAGTTTTGGGGTCAGTTTTGGGGTCAGTTTTGGGGTCAGGTTTGGGGTCAGTTTTTGGGGTCAGTTTTTGGGGGCAGTTTTTGGGGGCAGTTTTTTAGGGGCAGTTTTGGGGCACTTTTGGGGTCAGTTTTTGGGTCAGTTTTGGGGTCAGTTTTGGGGTCAGGTTTGGGATCAGTTTTGGGGTCACTTTTGGGGTCACCTCTTTGCCAGCTGCTCCACGTTGTATCCCGGGCTGGGGGCATTTGGGATCTGTGGGGAAAGGGGCGGGGTCAGAGTGGGCGTGGCTTTTGAGGTGGGCGTGGCTTTGGGGGTGGGCGTGACCCACCTGCAGCAGCCGGGCCAATCGGTCGATGCAGTTCCCCACGGCCACGTCCAGGGTCTCGCCCAGGATCCGGTACCGGCGCCGGGAGTAGGCGATCACCTGCGATATGTCACGATATATCGTGATATTGCCATTTCCCTCCCTCCTCCTCGCGATATCTCGCGATATCTCGCAAAATCTCACGAAATCTCGCGATATCTCACGAAATCTCGCAATATCTCGCGATACCGCCCCACCTGCGTGTTGCCGCCGCTGACGTAGAGCACGAGCGGGTCGGGGGCGTGGCCGAGCAGCCGGCCCATCTCGATGTGCCCCACGCAGTGGTTCACGGCCAGCAGGGGGCGCTCCCACAGCTGGGCCAGCGTCCGGGCCACCGCGGCCACCACGGCCAGGGGGGACCCCATGCCGGGTCCTGCCGGGAGAGGGGCGAGGTCAGCCGGGAACGCCCCCACGGGGAGGGTGGGAGGGGCCAGAACCCCCCCTAAAATCCACGGGCAGGTGGAATTGTCCAGATTCCCCCCTAAATCCCAGGGCAGGTGGGATCGTCCAGAACAACCCAGAAAACATCCCCCCTGGACAGGTGGGATGGTCCAGAACCCCCCCGAAATCCACGGGCAGGTGGGATCATCCAGAACTCCCCCAAATCCCAGGGCAGGTGGGATCGCCCAGAACCGCCCCCCCCCAAAGAACCCCGACTATGGTTTCACCCACGCCTGTGGGGGAGCCCATGCTGAGCCCTACACCAAAACCGGCGTCACGTGACCCCAAAAATCCCCCCCAAAAACCCAATCGGAGAACCCGAAACCCCCTCAGAACCCCCGGAAATGCCCCATATGACCCTCCAGAACCCCTTGAGTCCCCCAAAACCCCTCGCAGACCTGTGGGGTCCCACAGGAGATCTGTGGGGGGAACTATGGGATCACGGTTTTCAGGGGTTTTTTTGGGGCGCTTCCCGCCCTTACCCTTGGTGAAGGCGACGCCATCGAGGTCCCGGGGCTCGACGCCCGCCTCGCGCAGCGCGGCCCGGACCAGGCCCAGCAGCACCGCCCGGTGGTGCCGCCCGGTGGGGCCGGGGGCGAACCCTGGGGCGGAACGGAGCGGGGAAGGAGTCAGCGGGGCGGGGGGGACACCGCGGAGGGGCACCGGGGGAGCGGGGGAGGGGGAAGTGACGTCACCCTGTCCCGGCGGCGTGACGTAGGTGGCGCGGCAGTTGCTGAGGATGGCGCCGTCCCGCACCACGCCCGCGCCCACCTTGTTGGCGGAGCCCTCCAGGCCCAGCACGGTCGGCATGACGTCACGCCGGGCTCCCCCGGTGTCCGGCAGTGACGTCACGCTACCGCCGTTTCTCCTTCCCGCGCTTCTCCCGCCGCTCCGCTAAGCCACTTCCGCTCCGGCACTTCCGCCTCCTCCTCCTCCTCCGGGGTAGTTCCGGTTCCGGCCACGCCCCCTCCATTCATCCCTCCCCTCACGGTTCCCGCGCGCTCGGAGCTGCTCGCGCCGCTCCCGCCCCGCGCTGCGGCAGCTGATTGGTCCCGCGCGCCGCCGCCGCGGCCGCTGATTGGTCCCGCGGACTGAGGTACGGCGGGCGCTGATTGGAGGGGATGCGGGGAAAGGAGGGGAGCGGGTTTAACCGGGGAAGCGGCGGGCGCTGATTGGTCACTGCGGGAGATGATTGGCAGCTATTGGGGCGGGTTTAACGGAGGGCACCGGGCGCTGTTTGGCCCCGGTTGTTCCCGGTTCCCGTCCCGATTGGCCCCGGTTGAGCCCCCAGCACAGCACGTGGCGGCGGCGGGCGCTGATTGGGTACCGCGGCGTGAGGGGAGGCGCGCTCTGATTGGCTGAGCCGCGGTGGGGAGGTGGGGTTAGGGGTTGACCGCGCTCTGATTGGCTGAGCTGTGCGGGGATTAAGCCCGGCGCGTTCTGATTAGCTGAGCGTTGCGGGTGGGGAAATTAACCCGGCCCGCTCTGATTGGCTGAGCCGTGGGGAGGGTATTTAGCCCTGCGCGCTCTGATTGGCTGAGCCGTGCGGGGATTAAGCCCGGCGCGTTCTGATTGGCCGCGTGGCTCGCGCTGATGGTGGCCTCGCTCCCCGGCGCAGGGGCGGGGCTTTGAGCCGTTGGGGGCGTGTCCTGAGCCCAGTGGGCGGGGCCTGCGCGATGCCGAAGCGCGGGAAGAAGAAGGAGGAGAGCGGCAGCGGGGACGAGGCCGGTGAGTGACCAGTACTGGCCAGTACGGCCCAGTATAACCCAGTATAACCCAGTTTAACCTGGTATAACCTGGTTTAACCCAGTATCACACAGTATAACCCAGTACAACCCAGTATAACCCAGTAAAACCCAGTATAGCCCAGTATCACCCAGTCCATGCCAAGCAGCCCCTCCCAATCTGCCCCAGTTCCCCCAGTAACTCCTCCCAGTTCCCCCAGTTCATTAACCCCTCCCTGCCTGCCCAGGGCCCCGCCCAGCCAAGGCGGCCAAGGCGGCGCCGGCCCCGCCCTACGAGGACCCGCCCACCCGCGAGGCCACGCCCGAGGGGCGGCGCTGGACGCTCAAGGTGACCTCGTGGAACGTGGACGGGCTGCGGGCCTGGGTGCGCAAGGGCGGGGTGCAGGTGAGTCTGGGCGGGGCTGGGCGGGGCCTGGGTGCGCAAGGGCGGGGTGCAGGTGAGTCTGGGCGGGGCTGGGCGGGGCCTGGGTGTGCAAGGGCGGGTGCAGGTGAGTCTGGGTGGGGCCTGGTTGCCAAGGGTGGGGCACAGGTGAGTCTGGGCGGGGCCCAGGTGAGCCAGGGAGGGGCTTGTGGGGGAGGGATTTATGGGGTGGGGGAGGGGCCATCCACAGGTTTTGGGGGAGCTGGGACAGAGTCCCATGATATTTTGGGGGCCCCTGTAAGTTTTGGGGTCAATTTAGTCTGATTTAGGAATCCCTGGTCTGATTTTGGGGTGAATTTAGGACAACTTAGGAATCCTTGTTCTGGTTTTGGGTGAATTCAGCACAATTTGGGAATTCCTGGTCTGGTTTTGGGGTGGATTTAGGACAATTTGGGAATCCTTGTTCTGGTTTTGGGTGAATTCAGCACAATTTGGGAACTCCTGGTCTGGTTTTGGGGCAGTGGGTGCAGGAGGAGGCCCCGGACGTGCTGTGCCTGCAGGAGACCAAGTGCTCGGCCTCGGCCGTGCCCCCCGAGATCCGGGAGCTGCCGGGGCTCCCGCACCAGTTCTGGGCCAGCGCCCAGGACCGGCCGGGCTACAGCGGGGTGGGGCTGCTGGCCAAGAGCGAGCCGCTGGAGGTCACCTACGGCATCGGTGAGAGACCAAACCGGCCCCAAAACCACCCTGAAACCGCCCCAAAAATCACCCCAAAACCACCCTGAAACCACCCCAAAATCACCTGGAAATCTGCCCCAAAACCGCCCCAAAATTCCCTGAAATGCACCCAAACCCACCTGGCAATCTGCCCCCAAAGCACCCCAAAGTCTGTTGGCTCTGGATCATTCCCAATCTGCTCCCAGTGCCCCCAGTTCATTCCCAGTCCCCTCCCAGTGCCCACAGTTCCCTCCCAGTGCCTCCAGTTCACCCCCAGTTCATTCCCAGTGCCCCCAGTTCATTCCCAGTGCCCCCAGTTCATCCCCAATTCATTCCCAATCCCCTCCCAGCTCCCTCCCAGTGCCCCCAATCCCCTCCCAGTTCACCCTCAGTCCCCTCCCAGCACCCCCACTCACCCCCAGTCCCTTCCCAGTGCCCCCCGTTCATTCCCAATCCCCTCCCAGTGCCCCCAGTCCCCTCCCAGC
Organism: Muscicapa striata striata; assembly: GCA_030060385.1. NCBI lineage: Eukaryota > Metazoa > Chordata > Aves > Passeriformes > Muscicapidae > Muscicapa > Muscicapa striata. Next base: position 19,183 of record JAREIS010000702.1, on the reverse strand, counting down.
TCACCCCCACCCCACCCCACCCCCCCAGGCGACCCGGAGCACGACGCCGACGGCCGCGTCATCACGGCCGAGTTCCCGTCTCTCTTCGTGGTCTGCGCCTACGTGCCCAACGCCGGGCGGGGCCTGGTGCGCCTGGAGCCGCGCCAGCGCTTCGACGGCGCCTTCCTGTCCTTCCTGCGGGGCCTGGACGGCCGCAAGCCCGTCCTGCTCTGCGGCGACCTCAACGTGGCGCACCAGGAGATCGACCTGTGCCACCCCCGCGCCAACCGCGCCAGCCCCGGCTTCACGCCGCAGGAGCGCGAGGGCTTCTCGCGCCTGCTGGCCGCCGGCTTCGTCGACTCCTTCCGCCACCTGTACCCCGAGGCGCGCGGCGCCTTCACCTTCTGGACCTACCTGGGCGGCGCGCGGGCGCGCAACGTGGGCTGGCGGCTCGACTACGCCGTGCTGTCGCGGCGCCTGCTGGGGGCGCTCTGCGACTCCAAGATCCGCAGCGCCGTGCCGGGCAGCGACCACTGCCCCATCACCGCGCTGCTCGCCGTCTAGGCCGGGCTTTGCGGCGTCAGCCGGGCTCCGAGGTGGGTTCAGGGCAGAGAGGCGTCGCCTCCCCCCAGGTTTTTAATTGGATGTGTGTTGGGTTGAATTAGGGTTGGGATGAGTCTGAGTTGGGTTGGGTTGGGCCAAAATTGGGTTAAATTAGATCAAAATCACTCAGGCTTTGATGATGTCATCAAGGCTAAAGTGGCATCCTCAGTTTTAACTGGATGTGTGTAGGCTTAATCTTGGCTTAAATTGGTCCAAAGTAGGGGTGGATGAGCCAACGTTGGGTTGGGTTGGGTTGGGTTGGATTGGGCCAAAATTGGGTTAAACTGGCCCAAAGTAGGCTTGGAATGAGTCAGGGTTGAGTTGGGTTGGGTTGGGCCAAAACAGTCAAGAACTCAGCCCAAAATTGGATTAAATTCACTCAAAATCACTCAGCTAGCTGTTGATGACATCATCAAGGCCAAGATGGCGCCATCCGCTTTTGATCAGGTGTACGTTGACCCAAAGAGTCCCAAAATTGATTCAAAATTTGGTTTTGATGACGTCATCAAGATCAAGGTTGCATCACCCACCTTGACTTGCCCGAAATTGCCTCTAAATGACCCAAAATCAACCCGAAACCACCCAAATTCAGGTTTTGATGATGTCATCAACACCAAGATGGCGTCACACTCTCGGTATTCCCCCAAAACTGCCCAAATTTGGGCCTCTCAGGTGCTGCTGTCACTCCCCAAAACTCCCCCCCCCCCCACAGGCCCTGCCCCCTTAGGCCCCACCCCCTCAGGCTCCACCCCCTCTGGCCCCGCCCCTCCTTCCCATTCTATTTTAATAAAGCTGAATTTTGGGGTGAAACGTCCATTTTTGGGTTTATTTACATACAAGGCTGCCCTTGGTGGGCGTGGCCATTCAATAAATAGCACTGTACAGGGGGCGGGGCTTATGTACAAGTGGGCGGGGCCCAAGGCATGCGGGAGGGGGCGGGGCCATGCTGGGACAGGGAGGGGGCGGGGCTGGAAGTGGCTCAGTTGTTTGGCCCGTGGGCGTGTCCCGCGGTGAAGGGGCGTGTCCCACAGCGAAGGGGCGTGTCCCGGGCGGGGTGGGCGTGGTCAGGCGCGCGGGGGGAGGGGCTGGCTGACCCGCACGCAGCCCCAATAGGCCGCGCGCAGCAGACACGCCCCGCCCCGCCCCAGCACCGCCCACGCCGCCGGCACCCACCGCGCCCGCGCCACAGCCACCACGTGCCGGCCTGGGCGGGGCAGGGGGGCGTGGTCACGGCCCTGGCCACGCCCCCGGCCCTGCCCAGTGCTGCCCTGACTGCTGTGAGCATGCGCCTTTAAGCTCCGCCCACTGCTGATGCACCCGTTAGGCCACACCCTCCTGCTTTAAGACCCGCCCTCTCGAGGCCACGCCCCTCAGCATTGCCCAGACACCTGGGCTCCACCCCTTTAGGCCACAGCCACACTGAATCCCTCATTCAACACCCCAGCCCCTCCCCATCATGCTCCACCCCTTTAGGCCACACCCACACTGAAGCCACACCCCTTCTCCTACCCAACCCCACCCCCCTTCATGCCCCACCCATGTAAGCCACACCCACCAAATTGCACCCTTTTATCCTCGCACTGTTAAACCCTGCCAGGCTCCACCCACCCTGGCCCCGCCCCTCAGGCCCCGCCCCCTCAGGCCCCGCCCTCACCGCCAGTCCGGCCGCAGCCCCGCCCATCAGCAGCGCCCCCAGCAGGCAGCAGAGGCAGCGTCGCCGCGGGAACCGCCGGCCAATCGCAGACCTGGGCGTGGCCGGAGGGGCGTGGTCACCTCCAGAGCGACCACACCCACAGACGGGGAGGGGCGTGGCCCCATAACCACGCCCCCGGAGGGGCGGGGCCTCACTTACACCTTGCGGCAGTGCGGGCAGCGCGCCAGGGACCGGTCGGGAAGCTCCGCCCACTGCAGGGGCAGAAAGGGGCGTGGTCAGAGAGGGGCGTGGCGGGTGGGCGGGGCCGGAAGGGGCGTGGCTCACCAGGAAGGGGCCCCCGCAGTGGGCGCAGGCCACGCGCACCCCGCCGGGGGGAGGGTCCGGGCTGGGGGCTCCCGTCTGCACCGGGCCCAGGTTGATGATCCTCTTACTGGGGGGAACTGGTTTGTACTGGGAGCGACTGGGAGCCTCGGGGGGTCCCCCCCAGCGCCCAGTTTGTCACAGGGACACCCAATATTGCACCCGGTGCTCCCAGTATGGCCCAGTGACCGCTCCCAGTGCTCCCAGTATGGCCCAGTGCTCCCAGTATGGCCCAGTGACTGCTCCCAGTGCTCCCAGTATGGCCCAGTGACTGCTCCCAGTGCCCCCAGTTTGGCACAGAAACCACATCAGGGCTCCCAGTATGGCCCAGTGCTCCCAGTATGGCCCAGTGACCGCACCCAGTATGGCCCAGTGACTGCTCCCAGTGCTCCCAGTATGGCCCAGTGGCACCCAGTGCTCCCAGTACGGCCCAATAACATCTCCAAGTCCCTCCCATTATCCCAGAACACCATCCCAGTTTCCTTCCAGTCCATCCCAGTCCACTCTTAACCCTTCCCAGCCCTTCCCAGCCCCTCCCAGTCCCCCCAGTTCCCTCCCAGCCCCTCCCAGTCCCCCCAGTCTGACCAGTATGGCCGCGGGCAGGCGATGCGCTGGGCCGAGGCCCTGCACACCAGCAGGCAGTTGCAGGGACACCGCACGTATTTCTTCCCGCCAGGGGCCGTGCGGATTGGCTGCCGCCACAAAAGGGGCGGGGCCTCAGGGGACATGCCCAGCCCAGGCCCCTCCCCCTTCCTTCTCCCTGACCCCACCCCTACTTTAAACCCCACCCTGCTCCATCCCCCTCAGACCACACCCCTTCAACATCTTCCCCAAGCCCCGCCCACTCGGACCCCACCCACACCACGCCCTTCCAGTCCTTGCTCCCCAGGCCCCTCCCCTTTGAGGCCCCGCCCCTTTTGGTCCCTCCGCTTTCAGTCCCCGCTCCTCAAGCCCCTCCCCTTTGAGACCCCGCCCTTTGCCCCCGCCCACGTCAGGCCCCGCCCCTACCGTGGCCTCGCCGCACCCCCCGCACTTCACCACGTGCTGGTGCGTTTTGCCCTCGACGCTGATTGGCCGCTGGCACACGCGGCACGTGACAGCCGGCGGCCCCGCCCCCACGGCCTCCGGGCTGCCCAATGGTGAGTAAGGGGGCGGGCCCTCGCCGGGCCCCGCCCCTCCGCCGCCTGCCAATGGGGAACCGAGAGTCAGCGCCCATAGAAACCGCGCCCCTGCTCCTTTAACGCGCTAAACCACGCCCCTCCTGCATCCCCGCCGCGCCAGGCCCCGCCCCCGGTTAAACCGCGCCGCTCCCCGGTGACGCCGCCTTCTCTCACCGGCGGCCGCGGCCCCGCCCGGCCCCGGCCCGGCCTCGGGCGGCAGCAGCGGCGATCGCTCCCCGTCCGCCATGACAGCGCCCCAGCCACGCCCCTCTGCGGCCGATTGGTCCGCCGGGGTCACGTGAGGGCGGCTCCTCGCGACCCGTTCATCCCGCCCGCCGCCATTGGCCCCCCGGAGTCACGTGGCCCCACCGCGGCGTTGCCGGGCGACGCCGTCTCAGCTCCGTGGGCTCCCATTGGCCAGCTCGGCACACGTGACACCCCAGGCGGCTCTGTTAGGTGGAAGGGGGGCGCGCCGGGCGTGGTGACGTTCACTGGCTATCTTTAGCGGGTGCGCGGCAGCAGGCGCGCGGCGCTCTGATGGACGGAAGGTGGGAGGGGGTCCCGGGGACGCTCTTTGGGGGGATTTTTTGGGATGGGAGGGAATTAAGAGGGGGAGCACCCAATGGGCTCGCGGCCTGCGGGGGTCTCCTGCCTCCGCTGCAACCAATGAGCGCCAGGGGGCGGGGCCTGGGGGCTTCGAGACGCCCCCTACCCCCCAAAATCCCATTGATGTGATGGGCAGAGGGGGAGCGCGGGGGTTCGGGGGTTTTTGGGGGGTTTTTGGGGGGGGGTTGGGGGGCGGGGCATCGCCCGCCCCGTCCCAAGTCCGTCTGGCCCCGAGCCCGGGCGGCGGTGGCGCGGGGCGAGAGTCAAGGTCGGGGCGGGGGGGGCACGGCGGGGCCCGGGGGTCCGGGGGTCATTCCGGGGGGTCTGGGGGTCAGTTTGGGATTCCTGGGGTCAGTTTGGGGATTTTGGGGTCAGTTTGGGGTTCCTGGGGTCAGTTTGGGGATCCCGGGGGTCCCTTCCCGTGTCCCCCCTGAGTCCCGCCCCCACTGGGACCCCACTGGTGACAAACTGGTCCCAAACTGGTGCCGAACCGGTCCGTGCTGGTGCCAAACCGGTCCGTCCTGGTCCGTGGTGATGCCGAACCGGTTCGTCCTGGTGCCAAACTGGTCCGTGCTGGTTCGTTCCTGGTGGCAAACTGGGGCCGTCCTGGTCCATACTGGTCAGTGCTGCTCAGTACTGGTCCATACTGGTCCATGCTGGTCAGTGCTGGTCCATCCTGGTCAGTACTGTCCATCCTGGTCCATACTGGTCCATGCTGGTCAGTACTGGTCCATGCTGGTCAGTGCTGGTCAGTACTGGTCCATACTGGTCAGTGCTGGTCCATCTTGGTCAGTACTGGTCCATACTGGTCAGTGCTGGTCAGTACTGGTCCATGCTGGTCAGTGCTGGTCAGAGCTGGTCAGTACTGGTCAGTACTGGTCCATACTGGTCAGTGCTGGTCAGTGCTGGTCCATACTGGTCAGTGCTGGTCAGTGCTGGTCAGTGCTGGTCAGTACTGGTCCATAGTGGTCAGTACTGGTCAGTGCTGGTCAGTGCTGGTCAGTACTGGTCCATAGTGGTCAGTACTGGTCCATACTGGTCAGTGCTGGTCAGTGCTGGTCCATAGTGGTCAGTACTGGTCAGTGCTGGTCAGTGCTGGTCAGTACTGGTCCATAGTGGTCAGTACTGGTCCATACTGGTCAGTGCTGGTCAGTGCTGGTCCATACTGCTCAGTGCTGGTCAGTACTGGTCAGTGCTGGTCCATACTGGTCCATACTTGTCTATACTGGTCCATACTGGTTTATAGTGATCCATACTGGCTCATACTGGTTTATACTGATCCATACTGGTTTATAGTAGTTTATACTGATCCATACTGGTCCATACTGGTCCATACTGGTTTTCACGCCCCCCCAGTTACGAGGCGTGCGCGGAGGCGGCGGGCTGGCTGCGGGCGGGTACTGGTCCATACTGGTCCATACGGGTTTATACTGGTTTATACTGATCCATACTGGTTTATACTAATCCATACTGGTTTACACTGATCCATACTGGTCCATACTGGTTTGTACTGGTCCATACTGGTTTATTCTGGTCTCCCCAGTTACGAGGCGTGCGCGGAGGCGGCGGGCTGGCTGCGGGCGCGGCTGCGGGAGCCGCCGCGGGTGGCGCTGGTGTGCGGCTCGGGGCTGGGGGCGCTGGCCCAGGAGCTCTCGGAGCCGCAGAGCTTCGACTACGCCGAGATCCCGCACTTCCCCCGCAGCACCGGTACCGGGCCACTGGGAGCACTGGGAGCACTGGGAGCACTGGGAGCGGCGGGACAAGGCGGTCTGGGGGGTTCGGAGGGGTTCTGGGGGGGTTTGGGGGCAGTTTGGGGGTTTTGAGGTGGTTTTAGGGGGAGTCTGGGGGCAGTTTTGGGAGGGTTGGGGTGTTTGGGGTGGGTTTGGGGATTTTGGGGTGATTTGGGGTGGTTTTGGGGTGATTTGAGGGAGTTTTGGGGTGGCTTTGGGGCCTGGGGGTCACCTGGGGCTCAGGTGGGTGTGGTGACCCCCGGCCCCGCCCACAGTGCAGGGCCACGCCGGGCGATTGGTCGTCGGCCGCTTGGGCTCCGCCCCCTGCGCCGTCCTGCAGGGCCGGTTCCACCTGTACGAGGGCTACAGCCCCGCCCAGGTGAGCTGGGGGTCACCTGCGGCCACGCCCTCACCTGGGGACACGCCCTCACCTGGGGACGCGCCCTCACCTGGGGCCACACCCACACCTGGGGCCACACCCACAGCTGGGGCCACACCCTCACCTGGGGCCACACCCACCCCTGAGGACACACCCACCGCTAGGGCCACGCCCATAGCTGGGGCCACACCCACACCTGGGCCACACCCATCCCTGGGGCCACACCCACACCTGGGGACACACCCTCACCTGGGGACACACCCTCACCTGGGGCCACACCCACAGCTGGGGCCATGCCCATAGCTGGGGCCACACCCACACCTGGGCCACACCCATATCTGGGGACACACCCTCCCCTGGGGACACACCCTCACCTGGGCCACACCCATACCTGGGGCCACGCCCATCCCTGGGGCCACACCCACACCTGGGGCCACACCCTTACCTGGGGACACACCCATCCCTGGGGCCACACCCACAGCTGGGGCCACACCCTCACCTGGGCCACACCCATCCCTGGGGACACACCCACAGTTGGGGTCACACCCACACCTGGGGACACACCCCTGCCCCCTCAGCCCCATCCCATATCCTTTAGTCACGCCCCTGACCACGCCCTGACCCCTTAACCCCTCTGCTGACCACGCCCGGCCACGCCCATGACCCCTGAACCCCTCTGCTGACCCCGCCCTGACCCTGCCCGGCCCCGCCCGCAGGTGGTGGTGCCTGTGCGGGCGCTGGCCCTGGCCGGAGTGCACACCCTGGTGCTGACCAACGCCGCGGGGTCACTGCGGCCGGAGCTCGGCCCGGACACCTGCTGGTCATCCGCGACCACATCGACCTGCCCGGCCTGGCCGGACGCTCGCCGCTCGTGGGGCCCAATGACGAGAGGTGGGCGGGGCCTGGGCCTGGGGGCGGGGCCTGGGGGTGGGAATGGGGCGGGGGAATGGAGGGCAGGGCCTGGGGGCGGGGCCTGGGGGTGGGAATGGGGGATTTGGGAGGATTTGGGGAAAAGGGGGATTTTGGGGGGAAAAGGGGGATTTTTGGAGAAAGGGGATTTTTGGGGGGAAAAGAAGGATTTTTGGGGGAAAAGAGGGATTTTTGGGGGGAAAAGGGGATTTTGGGGGAAATGGGGGATTTGGGGTGAAATCGGGGCAATTTTGGGGTGAGATTGGGGCAGTTTTGGGGTTCAATTTGGGCTATTTTGGGGTATTACCGCTGCGGTTTTGGGGTGGGGTCAGGCTGGTTTTGGGGTGCAATCGGGGGCAGTTCTGGGGTGAGATCAAAGTGGTTTTGGGGTGAGACTGGGGCGGTTCTGGGATCCGATCGGGGTGGTTCTGGGGTTCGATTTGGGCGGTTTTGGGGTTCGATTCGGGCGATTTTGGGATGAGATTGGGGCGGTTCTGGGGTTCGACTCAGGCGATTTGGGGGTTCGATTTGGGCTATTTTGGGGTGAAATTGGGGCGGTTCTGGGGTTTGACTCGAGCGGTTTTGGGGTTCGATTCGGGCAGTTCTGGGGTGCGATCGCCGCGGTTTTGGGGTTCGATTTGGGCGGTTTTGGGGTTTGATTTGGGCTATTTTGGGGTGTGATCGGGCGGTTCCGGGGTTCGATTTGGGTGGTTTTGGGGTGCGATTCGGGCGGTTCCGGGGTTCGATTTGGGCGGTTCCGGGGCTCGATTCCGGCCGTTCCATTGTGCAATCGCCGCGGTTCGGGGCCGGTCCCGCCCCGCTCCCGCAGGTTCGGGCCGCGGTTCCCGGCCATGACGGACGCTGTGTCGACCCCAGCGCTGCGCCGCCTCGCGCGCCCTCGCCCCCGAGCTCCGCGCCCGCCCGGGGTCTACGTGGGCGTGGGGGGCCAGCTACGAGACCCCCGCCGAGTGCCGGCTGCTGCGGCGCCTGGGCGCCGACGCCGTGGGTGAGGAGGGGGCCCGGGGGGATTCGGGTAGAGGAGTGCCAGGACAGTCACAAATCAGCCCCAAAACGGCCCCAAAACAACCCTGAATCACCCCAAAACAGCCCCAAATCCAGCCCCAAATCAGCCCCAAATCCAGCCCCAAATCAGCCACAAAACGGCCCCAAAACGGCCCCAAATCCAGCCCCAAATCCAGCCCCAAATCCAGCCCCAAATCAGCCCCAAAACGGCCCTAAAACGGCCCCAAATCAGCCCCAAATCAGCCCCAAATCCAGCCCCAAAACGGCCCCAAATCAGCCCCAAAACAGCCCCAAATCCAGCCCCAAATCCAGCCCCAAATCAGCCCCAAATCAGCCCCAAAACGGCCCCAAATCAGCCCCAAAACGGCCCCAAATCAGCCCCATAACAGCCCCAAATCAGCCCCAAATCAGCCCCAAAACGGCCCCAAATTACCCCAAATACCCGAAGCCCCCTGAGCGTGGGGTGAGCACACCCCAAATGTGTCCAGGTGTGTCCCAGGTGTGTCCTGGCCATGCCCAGGTGTGCCCAGGTGTGTCCTGGCCATGCCCAGGTGTGCCCAGGTGTGTGCAGGTGTGTCCTGGCCATGTCCAGGTGTGCCCAGGTGTGCCCAGGTGTGTCCTGGCCATGCCCAGGTGTGCCCAGGTGTGTGCAGGTGTGTCCTGGCCATGTCCAGCTGTGCCCAGGTGTGTGCAGGTGTGTCCCAGCTGTGCCCAGGTGTGCCCAGGTGACCCTCACTGTCCCCCCCAGGTATGAGCACGGTGTCGGAGGCGTCGGCCGCGCGTCACCTGGGGCTGCGCGTCCTGGGGCTGTCACTCATCACCAACTCCGCCCCCGGCGACGACGACGACGGCGACGGCGATGACGTCACGGCGGCAGGGGCGGGGCCGGGGCCTGCCACGCCCACGGGGCACGAGGAGGTGCTGGCGGCGGCGCAGGAGGGGGCGCGGCACCTGCGGGCGCTGCTGCTCGCCCTGGCCCCCAAACTGGACGAGCCCGGGCGCAGCCGGACGCGCCAGAACGCGCCGTGACGTCACGGCGCGCCGGGGGTGACGTCACAGCGCTCCGGTGATGGCGGCTCCGCTTTGTCCCCGCGCCTGGGGCAGTGCCTTGATCTCGCGATATTCCCGCGATATTCCCGCGATACTCCCGTGATATTCCCGCGATATCCCCGCGCCCGGGGCAGTGCCTTGATCTCGCGATATTCCCGCGATATGCCCCTGACATTCCCGCGATATTCCCATGATATTCCCCGCGACATTCCTGCGATATCCCTGTGATACTCCCGTGACATTCCCGCGATATCCCCGCGCCCGGGGCAGTGCCTTGATCTCGCGACATTCCTGCGACATTCCCGCGATATTCCCACGATCTCATTCCCGCGTCCTTCGCATGACATTCCAATGTAATTCCCGCGATATTCCCGCGATATGCCCGCGGTACTCGTGTGACATTCCCGTGTCGCTGTCCCCGCTTCTTTCCTGTCCTGGATTTTGCCTTAATCCCGTGGAGACCCGTGGGAATCACGGGGGTTTATCCCGTGTCATTCCCGTGTCATTCCAGTGTCATTCCCGTGTCATTCCAATGTCATTCCCAGATCATTCCAATGTCATTCCCAGTTCATTCCAATGTCATTCCTGTGTCACTCCCGTGTCATTCCCGTGTCATTCCTGTGTCATTCCCGTGTCATTCCAATGTCATTCCCAGTTCATTCCAATGTCATTCCCATGTCACCCCCGTGTCACTCCCGTGTCATTCCCATGTCACCCCAGTGTCATTCCCGTGTCATTCCAATGTCGTTCCCACCACAAGCCGTGCCTCAGATTCCCAGATTTTGCCTTAATTCCGTGGAAATCCGTGGAAATGCCGTGTCATTAATTCCACGTCATTAATTCATGTCGTTAATCACGTGTGTTTAATTTCTTGTCGTTAGTCCGCTGTCATTGATTCCGTGTCGTTAATTCTGTGTCATTAACGAATTCCTTGTCATTAATTCCTGCCGTTAATTCCGTGTCATTAATTCCTGTCATTGATTCCGTGTCATTAATTCCTGTCATTAATTCCATATCATTAATCCCATGTCATTAACTCAGTATCATTAATTCCTGTCATTAATTCCCTGTCATTAATTCCTGTCATTAATTCCATATCATTAATTCCATATCATTAATTCTATGTCATTAATTTCGTCATTAATTCCATATCATTAATTCCATGTCATTATTCCCGTGTCATTAGTTGATTATCATTAATTCCTGTCATTAATTCCTGTCATTAATTAATTCTGTGTCACTCCAGTGTTGTCCCAGCCTTTGCCCCCTCTGGATTTTGCCTTAATTCCGTGTAATTTGTTCGGTGTTATTAATTAATTCCCACGTAATTAATTAATTCCCGTGTAATAATCCCGTGTCCGTCCCGCGTTGCTCCCCCAGGGCATTAATTAGCGCCTGTTAATGAGTGCTGAACTCTCAGGGCTAGGGACACGGTTAATTAACCCCATTGATTAATTATTCCAGGATAATTAATCTCCTCCAGTAATCATTCCAGGTTAATTAGTCCCTATTCCTTTATTTTTTCCGTGCTAATTAGCCCACCCAGTTAACTATTGCAGGTTCATTAGTGGTATTAATTAACTGCTGCAATTAATTATTTAATGCTGAATAGCTCCTCAATTAATTATTCAGGGTAATTAACCTCTAATGATTAATTAGCCCAGGCTGATAATTTGTTCAAAAGTTGTCAGCCCCCAACTAATTATTAATGCTTCCTTATTATTTAATTGAGGGTAATCTTTGCAAATAATTAATTAATCACTGCTAATGGCACCTGCAAATAATGACGGGAGGCTAATTAATTATCCTGATTAATTATCCTGCCTAAGGCTGCTGCTTTCAGGGGCTTGATTAACCCCAGGGCTTAATCAATCAGTGATTGGGGCTAATTAACCAGTTCCCTCTATGACTACTCAGTTCTGCTTTGCGCTGTTAATTAATGAATTAATCGATTAACGAACCATTCCAGCTCGCTCACATTCCAGGCGGCCTCTCCGCCCTCCAGGCCGGTTAATTAATTAATTAATGAAGGAACGAATTAATTAATCAAGGGGGGGCGTGGCCTTAACTGAAGGTGAAAGGAAAGTCGATTAAAAGTTTATTAAAGTGTAATAAAGTCGATTAAAAGTTTATTAGAGTGTAATAAAGTTGATTAAAACTCGGCTAAAAGTTGAGTAAAGTTAATTAAAAGTCGATGAGGAGCTGAACCAAGTTCGGATTAATTAAAGTAATTAAAGGGAGGCGCGGGGGGGGGGTTTTTTTTTTGGGGGGTTTGGGTTTGTGGGGGGTTTTTTGGGGGGTTTGGGGTTTTGGGGGGGTTTTGGGGGTTTGGGGTTTGGGGGGGGGGGGGTTTTGGGGTTTGGGGGGTTTTGGGGGGGGGGGGGAATTTGGGAGGAAGGGGGGTTTGGGGGAATTTGGGAAAAGGGGGTTAGGGAAATTTGGGGTTGGGGGAATTTTAAAATTTGGTGGGGGGGGGGGGGGGGAAAAAAGGGGGGGGGCGGGGGGGGGGGGAAAAAGGGGGGGGGAAAGGGGAAAAAAATTTGGGTTGGGGGGAAAAAGGGGAAAAAGGGGGAAAAAATTTTTTAAAAGGGGAATTGGGGGGGGAAAACCCGGAATTGGGGGTCGGGGCCCAAAACCCCCCAATTTTGGGGGGCATTTTGGGAAAACCCGGGGGGGGCCAAAAATTTGGGGAATAAAGGGGGTTTTGGGTTTTGGGGGTAAAAACAGGGTTTGGGGGGGGGGTTTGAGGGGGAAAAGGAAATTGGGGAAAAGGGATTTGGGGGAAAAAGGAAGGGGGGAAAAAAAAATTTTGGGAAACCCGGGGTTTTTTTTAAATTTTTTTTTTGCCCCTTTTTTTTGGGGGTTTTTTTTTTGGGCAAACCCCTGGTTTTGGGCCGGTCCCTTTTTTTTTTCCCGGGTTTTTGGGGGGTTTTTGGGGAAAACCCCTTTTTTTTAAACCCCTTTTTGGGAAACCCCCGGGTTTTTTGGTAACCCTTTTGGGTTTTTGGGGGGTCCCTTTTTTTCTCCCGGGGGTTTTTTGGGCCGTCCTTTTTTTTTTCCCAAACCCGGGTTTTTTTTTTAAATCTTTTTTTGGTAAAAACCATTTTTTGGGGACCCCATTTTGGAGGTACAAACCCCTTTTTTTGGGCGGACCCCTTTTTTGGGGTTAAACCCCTTTTTGGGCGGACCCCGTTTTGGGGCAAACCCGTTTTTGGGCCAAAAACCCCTTTTTTGGTGCAAACCCCTTTTTTTGGGCCGGGATCCCATTTTTGGGGGAAAAACCCCTTTTTTGGTTCCGGGATCCCGTTTTCCGGTGATTTTCCCATTTCCCACCCCCAGCACCTCCTGGAGACGCCCTTCGGGGTGGCGCCGCTGGATCTGGGTGCCCCCCCCCCGGCCCCGCCCTGCCCCCACCTTCCCGGCTGGGCCAGTGATCCCCCCCCGCCCCGGACCCCTCCCCCCCCGCCCTCCCCCGGGCCCCCGCCCTCCCAGCCAGACGTGTTTTTCTGTTTGGGCGGGGGGGAATTGGGGGCCCACCTGGTGCACGGGCGCGCGGATGGGGGGCCCGCCCGGGCCCCGGGTAAGCCTGGTGACGCTGGGTGACCGCAGTGACGCTGGGTGACCGGTGACCGCTGGAGTGACCCTGGTGACCGCTGAGTGACCCCTGGTGCTGGTGACCCCGGTGACCACTGGGTGACCGCTGAGTGACTGCTAGGTGACCGCTGGTGACCGCTGAGTAGCCCCTGAGTGACGCGTGACCCCTGAGTGACCGCGAGTGACCGCTGGGTGACCCCTGAGTGACTTCCGAGTGACCCCTGAGTGAGCCATGAGTGACTCCCTGATTGAATGACCCCTGAGTGACCCCTGAGTGACCCCTGAGTGACCCTGAGTGACCCCTGAGTGACCCCTGAGTGACCCCTGAGTGACCGCTGGTGACCCTGAGTGACCCCGATTGAATGACCCTGAGTGACCCCTAGGTGACCCCTGAGTGACCCTGAGTGACCCCTGAGTGACCCCTGAGTGACCCCTGGTGACCGCTGGTGACCCTGGTGACCCCCTGATTGAATGACCCCTGGTGACCGCTGAGTGACCCAAGTGACCCCCGAGTGACCGCTTAGTGACCACTGAGTGACCCCTGAGTGACCCCTGAGTGACCCCTGAGTGACCCGAGTGACCTCCGAGTGACCCCTGAGTGACCGCTGGGTGACCCCTGAGTGACCGCTGGGTGACCCTGAGTGACCCCTGAGTGACTGTGAGTGACTGCTGAGTGACCGCTGAGTGACCCCTGAGTGACCCCCTGATTGAATGACCCCTGAGTGACCGCTGAGTGACCCAAGTGACCCCCGAGTGACCGCTGAGTGACCCCTGAGTGACCCTGAGTGACCGCGAGTGACCGCTGAGTGACCGCTGAGTGACCCCCGAGTGACCCCTGACCTTTGACTCCTGAATGACCCCTGACTGGCCCAGAGTGACCCCGACTGACCGGAAGTGCCCCCGGCTGACCGGAAGTGCCCTTTCCCCCCGCAGGTACCAGTACCCCTCCCTGGAGCAGTTGGCCGAGGCTCTCCCGGGGGTCCTGCAGGGCCTGGCGTGAGTGGGGGAGGGGCGGGGCTGGGGAGGGGTCAGGCCACGCCCCCTCGTGACCTCTGACTGACCTCTGACCCCTCCCCCCCCTCCAGGATCCGCAGCATCGTCGGGGTGGGGGTGGGGGCCGGGGCCTTCGTGCTGGCCAAATTTGGGGTGAGTGGGGGAGGGGCTGGGGGGGCACTGGGGGGTTGGGGGCACTGGGGGGGCAGTGGGGGGGATTTGTGGATTTGGGGGGGCACTGGGGGGGGTTGGGAGGATTTGGGGGTTTGGGGGAGCACTGGGGGGGCACTGAGGAGGTTTGGGGGGCATAGGAGGGGGGTTTGGGGGGATTTTGGGATTTGGGGGGATTTTGGGGGGGTTGGGGTCCCATTGGGGTTTATTTGGGGTCACCTTGGGATCCCTCTGGGGTGTTTTTGGGGTCCCTCCGGGGTCCCTTTGGGGTCTCTCTGGGGTCCCTCTGGGGTCACTTTGGGGTGTTTTTGGGGTCCCTCTGAGGTCACTTTGGGGTCCCTCTGGGGTGTTTTGGGGTGTTTTTGGGGTCCCTCTGAGGTCACTTTGGGGTCTCTCTGGGGTGTTTTTGGGGTCCCTCTGAGGTCACTTTGGGGTCCCTCTGGGGTCCCTCTGGGGTCACTTTGGGGTCCCTCTGGGGTGTTTTTGGGGTGTTTTTGGGATCCCTCTGGGGTGACTTTGGGGTCCCTCTGGGGTCCCTCTGGGGTGTTTTTGGGGTCACTTTGGGGTCCCCGCAGCTGCTGCACCCCGAGGCCGTGGAGGGGCTGGTGCTGATCAACCTGGACCCCAAAGCCAAGGGCTGGATGGACTGGGCCGCCAGCAAGGTGGGCGGGGCCGGGGGCGGGGCCTGGGCGGGGCTGGGGCGGGGCTGGATGGACTGGGCCGCCAGCAAGGTGGGCGGGGCCGGGGCGGGGCCTGGGGGTTTGGGGATTTGGGAATTTGGGGGTTTGGGAATTTGGGGGTTTGGGGGTTTCGGGGTAGGCCATGGGGGATTTGTGGAGGGAATTTTGGGTGGATTTGGGGGAGCCTCGGAGGTCTGGGGTGGGTCCTGGGGGGTTTTGGGGGTTTTGGGAATTTGGGGGGGGGTCTCACAAAGCCGCCCCTCCCCCCCCAGCTCTCAGGGCTCCGGATGTCGACGAACGAGATGATCCTGAGCCACCTGTTCACCCAGGTGAGACACTGGGGGTCACTGGGGGTCACTCAGTGGTCACTCTGCGGTCACTGAGTGGTCACTCGGGGTGGACATTGCCGGCCACTCCCCAGGATGAGCTCTCAGCTGCCCCTCCCCCCGTCCGGAGGCTCCGGGAGCACCTGGCGGCCACGCCCAACCCCGCCCTGTTCTGGGCTATGTACACCAGGTGAGGGCGTGGCCTCGGGGGCGTGGCCTCGGGGGCCCCAAAATTCCCCAAACCAGGGGTGGGACCTTTTTTGGGGGGTGGGTGTGGCTGTGGAAGGGGTGTGGTTTTAGGGGTGGAGTTACAGCCGTGGGGCGTGGCCTGAGGGGGTAAAAGGGGCGTGGCCAAATGTGGAGGGAAGGGATTGGGGTAGGTGTGTCCTGGGAGGGGGCGGGGTCAGAAAGGGGTGTGGCCATTGTCGGTGTTGCCCCACCCCCATTCCTCCTCAGCCGTGCCGACCTGGGCCTGGAGCGGAGCGGGGCCGGGAGCCTGCGGTGAGTGACCACTGAGTGACCCCTGAGTGACCACTGACCCGCGAGTGACCACTGAGTGACCCCTGAGTGACCACTGACCCCTGAGTGACCACTGAGTGACCCCTGAGTGACCACTGACCCCCGAGTGACCCCTCACTGACCACTGACCCCTGAGTGACCACTGAGTGACCCCTGAGTGACCACTGACCCCCGAGTGACCACTGAGTGACCCCTGAGTGACCCCTGAGTGACCCCTGAGTGACCACTGACCCCCGAGTGACCCCTCACTGACCACTGACCCCCGAGTGACCCCTGACTGACCACTGACCCATGAGTGCTCCCTTGCTGACTGAGTGACCCCTGAGTGACCCTTGAGTGACCACTGACCCCCGAGTGACCCCAGAGTGACCACTGACCCCCCAAGTGACCCCTTGACCCCTCTCCCAGCTGCCCGGTCCTGCTGGTGGTCGGTGACAACGCCCCCCACGAGGACGCCGTGGTGAGTGGGGGAGGGGTGGTGTGGGGGGGTTGTGGTCACTCCAGGTGTGGTCACCTGATCCCCCCCGGGCCCCTCCCCCAAGGTGGAGTGCAACGCCAAACTGGACCCGACGCAGACGTCCTTCCTGAAGGTGACCTTTGACCCCTCGCTGACCGCTGAGTGACCACCGAGTGACCGCTCGCTGGTCACTCTCGGGCCTCTCTTGCAGATGGCCGACGGGGGCGGGCAGCCGCAGATCGCCCAGGTGAGGGGTCAGCGGGCGCGGGGAGTGGTCACTCAGTGGTCAGTGCTGACCGTGCCCCTCCCCCCAGCCCGGCCGGCTGACCGAGGCCATCAAGTATTTCCTGCAGGGGATGGGCTACAGTGAGTAACCCGGGGGGCGGGGCTCATTAATTAATATGGGCTCATTAATTAATATGGGCTCGTCAATATGCACGAGGGACTCAATATGCATGGGGGGGCTCATTAATATGCATGAGGGGCTCATTAATTAATATGGGCTCATTAATATGCACGAGGGCTGTTAATATGCACGGGGGCTCGTTAATATCCACAGGGGCTCATTAATTAATATGGGCTCGTTAATTAATATGGGCTCATTAATATGCACGAGGGGCTCGTTAATATGCGCGGATATGGGGAGCCAATGGGGCACAGGGTATGGACTGGGGAGTGGGCGTGGCTCCGGGACAGGGCGTGGCTTTGGGTTAAGGGGGTGTGGTTTACATAAAGGGGTGTGGTTTGAGATGGCATGGGCATGGTTTGGAGGGGAGGGGGCGTGGCTTACAGAGAAGGGGTGTGGTTTAACAGGGCGTGGGTGTGGTTTGAGGGGAGGGGCGTGGCTTACAGAGAAGGGGTGTGGTTTACCAGGGCGTGGGCATGGTTTGGAGGGTAGGGGCGTGGCTTACAGAGAAGGGGTGTGGTTGGGAGGGGTGGGGGGGCGTGGCTTAAAGAGAAGGGGTGTGGTTTACCAGGGCGTGGGCGTGGTTTGAGGGGAGGGGCGCGGTCTGAGGCCGGTGGCCGTGTCCCCGCAGTGGCCGCCTCCGCCATGACGCGCCTGTCGCGCTCCCGCACCGGCTCCGTCACCGTGGGGGAGGGGGAGCGCAGCCGCAGCCGGACCCTGAGCCGGGGCAGCACCGGGGGAGGGGCCGCCCCTCCCCCCGCCAGCCCCTGAGGGACCCCCCGTTTTCCCCCAGGGGATTCGCTGGGGATTCTCCCTGACCCCGGGGACCCACCCTGAACCCTCTGGGCCCCCCTGAATGACCCCAGGGACTCCCTGGGACCGCCCAGTGGCCCCCAGGACACCCTGGGATGTCCCTGCGACCCCTCCCCATGTGACCCCCCCCAGAGTCCTCCTGGAACCTCCAACTCCCAGAGGGATCCCCCGGGACCCCCATCCCACCCCACCCTCCCTGGGCAATGCAGGGACCCCCCCGGGCCCCCCACGGTGGCAATAAAGGGACAAAGCAGTGACAGAATTGTGTCTGCTGCGTGTGCAGTGCCTGCACTGGGAGCACTGGGAGCGCTGGGAGGGACACTGGGAGCACTGGGAGGGACACTGGGAGCACTGGGAGTGACACTGGAGGCACGGAGAGGGAAGTGGCACAATTGGGAGGGCACACTGTGACAGCTCACCCAGAAATCGTGCAACAACGTGCTCCTCACTGCCCCACTTGGAAACACATTAAAAACCCAGAAAAAACAACAACCACACAAGAGAAGAATCCAAGAGCAAACTGAAATCCCAGCTATGCAATGAAGGCCTGCTTTGCCAGGTTCCTTGTGGCTTTGGGGGCACAAGAAAAGCCTTTAGACCATCAAAACAAATGTGAAAACCTGACCCCACCCCCGGTCCCCCAACACGGCGCCGGCGCCCCCCCCCCGGGGTGTCCCCCTGCCCATCACGGCACTTCCTGTGCCCAAGCGCCTCCCGAGGTGACCCTGAGGCCGTCCCCAGCGCTGCCCCTGCCCGGGCCTGTTTGCCACGGCCCTCGGGGGCGCGGGGCTGCTCGTTGGGGTCCGGCCATGGGAAGCCCAACCCCAGCCCTGACCCCGCCCTGTCCCCGTCAGTCACCCTGGGCCCCGCCCCCAGCCCCGCCCCTGACCCGCGCCAAGCCCCGTCTCCGCCTCCGCCCCTAACGCCGCCCGCACATCGCCGCCTTGTGGGCACAGCGCGGTACTGCAGGCAGCCCCGAGGCGGCGCCCCGGCAGTGCTGCCGCCTTGTGGGCACAGCGCGGTACTGCAGGCACCCTCGAGCTGGGCTTGATTGCCAAAGCCTGCCGATCTATGGATCGACTGTTTTTATTTTTTTGATGGCTTTAAAGGTTGTTTTAGGGTATTTCAAAGGGATTTTTAAAAGGTTTTGGTGTTTTTTTTTTTTTAATATTAAGAGTATTTTGAGCTTTTTTGGGGGGTTTTTTTTGAGGGTTTAGCCCAGCGCTGACCCTTCCCTCTCCCCGTCAGTCACCCTGGGGCCCTCCCCCAGCCCCGCCCCTGCCCCGCGCCCCAGCCCCGGCTACGCCCCCAGCACATCGCTGCCTCGCGGGCTCAGCGCGGTACTGCAGGCACCCCCGAGGCGGCGGGTGCCAAAGACGGCAGCCAGGCCGTACGCGGCCTCTGCCAATACTAAAGATAGCGGCAGGGAAGGGAAGATGTGACAAGCCCCTCTCAAGATGGCGCCGCGGCCGCCACGCTCCTGACCTTTTAAATATGGCGGCGGGGCGAGGGAGGAAGTGATGACAAGCCACTCTCAAGATGGCGTCTCGGCCGGTACTCCGCGACCTTCTTTATATGGCAGCCGGGGCCAGCGGAAATGACGACATGCCACTCTCAAGATGGCGACTCGATCGTCACTCGCCTGACCTTCTATATATGACGGCCAAAAAGAGCGGGAAAAAGCAAGGACCCCCCCGAGTCTGTTTAGTGGGGTGCCTGCGCGCGATGCCGACACCGATCGCCCGGTGCGATTTTCCGCGGCGTTTCCGAG